>JACCGJ010014484.1:0-27665 GCA_013407085.1 Atriophallophorus winterbourni
ATTTACAGTGTTCCAGTGCTAGGAACTAGCCCGTAATGTATTTTTCGAATAAACGCCTTGCGAAAAAAGCATGTTTCGACTACATTTTTGGCGTGACCCGAACAACTGAACATGTCGCTGTCAGCCACCGCAAAGTCATCAACGTCAAGTTGACAAAACGTCGCCCGTGAAAAGTACAAAATGTGATCCAAGCCGATGAGGCCAAATGCGCGAATGGTGAAGTGCCACTTATGCAGCGCCACTGTTGATTGGTAAAACTGTAACCGATGCTGCTATTACAATTCTCAACAATGAGATTTTTTCCAGGGTTTTCCTACGTAATGAAACGCGTAAGTACAATCAGATTTTCGCTCCACCCTGTTACATCTAATGCGAGTCATAGTAAGCGCCTCGTATGACGATATTAGAGCTGTTCCTCAAAAGATTACTTAGCACCACCTACGTCTTTTTAAGTCATCATATGAAAGGACAAGGAGCATATACGTCAATATAAGCTCCGCGATCTCGCGGCACGAAGAATGATCGATTTAAAAACGAGTTGAAGAGGCACGACTGACCTCTGTGGAAATTAATTAATTAATTCAACTGATGTAGGATTTGGAGATCATGAGCCAACTGTTAGAACTGTCAGCGAGCGGCTTTTATCATTTATGAGCTGTACTAATTCTCGATAATATTGCGAGAACGCCGATTTCCTGTAGGGGTGCAAAAATACTCGATCACTCTAAGAGCATAAGTGTAATGTGCATTAATATACCCGAGCTTGATGGTATGCTTTTTACGCAATGCGAAGGAACGACCTTGGATATTGGTTCAACATTCGCACTCAGATTGGTCAACATTTAATCAACCATTCTTTAGCATCTCTAATGGTTTTCAACCGTAGCCTGCACACACCGGGACCAAGCTCATTTACTAAGTATAATGTTTGCAAACGAGAATAATCTGGAATATTATATACTAAATTCGCACTAGTTTCAGCACAATATAACTCGATCCACCGTTTGAATTCTGAGGTACGATAGTTGGAAAGGTAACAAACACTCAATCATTGGACAAATTTGCATCACACAATACTCATCTACTCGACGTTCCTTAAATACTGGGGTAAAATCTGTTTATAATAAAAGAACAAGCTTGTACACAGCGGGTAATTATTTCCGATATAATCGATTTCGGGTGGTGGTTGAGAAATACAAGATAACTTGTTCATCGAACTGCCATGATAAAGAACCCAGGTCCACACAAGGCTCCAGCTTTGACAAGTAGCATGCTAGATGTTGTCCAGTATGCACTGATACTGTTAATAAAAGGATTACCTGTAAACGTCAAATTGCAAAATCCGAAGGCTGATTCTGAGGCTAAATTACAGCTTCCTGTGACAAAATCATCCGAGGAAAACACAAAGTCACCTGCAAAAATATCGCAGCTTGCTTCCCAAATAGATTAGGTGTCAACAGCTTCCGGCCAATAAATACTGTTCATGATGCAAAGTAAGAAACAAAAGCTTACTCGAGCATTTATACGTGAATGCCCAAATTTTGTTAAATGAATTGATTCAACTAACCGACATGCGCACACGAAGCTCATCCGAGCTCATCGCAGTTACTGAAACCTGGTTCGTAACCATATATAACATGAAGCGAACTGACAATCCTCAACATGATTCTACTCATGTACAGAGCTGCTTCTTTTGCCATGGACAGGCACATGTTACCATTCCAAGTGTCCAGATATTCATTCGAAATTCAGACGCATATTTGATGCATGTAACTGCATTGGATGTTAAACTCGACTATAAGTGCCATTACATGCAATTATTGAAGTTGATCGTGATGATGGTTTTTTTATCATAAACAAATATTAAATATCTTATCCTATTCGTGAATTTAAACGCTTTTGGGCACCATAAATACTTGAATGGTTCAACAACTTTCATGGGTGTGTGGATAAGCAATATCTTGAAATCTTCACGGCAGTGTTCTGTGGTTTTCAAAGTTCAGGCGGAACTTGGCACTCCTCAGAAGGATCTTCGGTTATTTCACAAAGCAGATACTCCCACGGATAATTAACAACTATATCCGACAAATGCAAGGAAATTTGAGTGCAATCGGTTAGAGTGGTTTTTGGGTAACCTTTCACTTCTGACACAGAAGCTTCGTCAGACCAAGGGTGATAGTCAGGGCAGAGATCATGATTAAGTAGTAGTCAACCCCCGACCACTGATTGGACCTTACCGCTAAACAGCTTATAGTACGCCTACAGTGTGTCACGTCTCGTGGGAATGACCAGGATCAGTAGTCCATTTTCCTCACAGTGTGTATCCACATCAATCTGATAAAAGTGAACACGGTCAAGGTCAGTTGACACAGCTGCCCACATACGTAAAAGTACATTACTAACGGGGCTAAGGCTATTTTTTGAACGAAAACAAAAAATCTAATTAACTAGTAGATATAAGGTGAATAAAACTATTTACTTTCGCATCAGTGTCGAGCGCCAGATTGTGGAGCTTTCTGCCCCATCCACCTTATTGACCGCCAGTCGACCTGCCTTGGCAATTTCGACCGCCTCCGCAAACAGGCGTTCGGCTGTACGGTTTAATACCGCGTCTCAATATTGCCACATTATCTAGATCGACGCTGTGGCCCGTATCCGACACACAATGTAGTACGCTGTTCAAGCATGGTCCCCATGTTTACAAAAGGACATGACCTTGCTGCAACGTGTATACTACCGCGCTATAAAACTCGTGACCGTATTACACAACAGGCAATACGGGAGAGGATTGTAACTCTAAAGTCTATTTGACATTTTGTACCGCCGTTTCGGGTTGTTTTGATCCTGCTGTCCAACATTCTGCATATAGTGAATCATCCACTTGAACACCAATTTAATCAGCCAAATGCATGTGGTAGCAGATCTCATGGTTACAAATTAATCATTTTACACTCAATATAGAATTGTTGAAGGTACTTCTTGGCAGTCCGAGTTTTTTATTGAAACTATCTGCTCTCACACATCATTTGTGCATCAAGCCTGAAGATGTTCAAGGCTGAAATTGGCAAGTATATTTTAACCAAATCCAACCTTCCACCTCAGTACATAAGCTGACTTTACATATTGACAAAACAACTTTGTTCTTTTTAGGCATGCCCGATATTTTTAATCTATGGTTACTGTTGTTTAAATTCCGATTTTATTAATAAGTAGTATATAACATTCGAAAAGCAGGACGGTTTCGCGGTTATTGCCGCTCATCCGGTATGCGTATCCATCACCTGACATTCGAACGCCGTTTTGACTTTTTAGGCCATTAAAACTGTGAATTATCTTGAATCTTGTGTATTCAGTGATTGCACGTACAAATGCCTACATCACTTCTGATACCCCGCTTTAAATTTATGAAATATTGCAATTTTGAGAATAAATTCGACAAATTACACGCCATAATAGCTGGTCATGTTTAACAAACGTTTTCACTCGACCGATTTTTTGATATTCGCTCACGCGCAGCCAATCAAATGCGTGATGGTACGATCAATGTTCGAAATTCCAAAGCGTCCTGAAAACGTTATACATCCCACAAACGACTTGGCTGTCTTATTCCGTCTGCCAATCCGGTATGAGTTGTATGTTGTCGCCACCAGTCGTGTTTGGAATTTCCTCCCTTCCTCCCATGACCACTAGCCCGGTGGTTCTCCCCCAGTGGTCGATTTTTGGTCTGACACACAAACACTCGAATTGGTCTCTTCCTCGCCTGTGGTGGTGGTGGTGGTGGTTGTGGAGTCGGCTTGGTCGAAGAAACCCGGTCGAGGTGGTATGCAAGTGAATGTGCGCGCGTGGGAAAATGCCAGTAGGTACCAACCCGTTTGGTTAAACGGTCCAATGAACAAGGCAGAAAGAAGCAAGAGGGATTACTATCGTTCTGGTAAGAGAAAGGCAGGTGTGTACAGCAATGACCGAGACCGACTCAACTTGATAAATCGTGCATGCCAATGTTTGTTGGAAACGCAAGTTGAGAAGTGGAAAATCCACATCAGTTTGAACGGAGGTGAGTGATGTTAGAATTACTTCCATTCAATATTTAAAATAACATTGAAACTGCTGTTCATGTAAGATGAGTAAAATATTTTTCGGTTAGTAAAATAATAACGACGCTACCTTGTTGAATAAGTGTCGATGTGTCGATATGAATTGTGAAACTTAATATGTTGAAAAAATAAATGCAAATTAACCCGAAACATTAGATCGTGGCCAGTTTACACACTGTTAATGGAAAAACATCTTTGATACGATGTCAAAAACCGTGGTTACAAATTGCTTTATTGTATGATTCCTCAAAAACTACTGTGGTACCCATTGTTATGCTTATGACACCATTTTTCGAAATGGTACCTTATTTGGTTCATTATCTGCTGACATCCCCCGTGAAGTTAGATTACATGTGTCAATCAACTTCTCTGGGTGACAAATCGCATTACGAGTTAGAGAAGATCTCTTTCTAAATTTTTTATATTTCATATGACGAATATCGCATTCACGAGGCAATAAACTAGCTTCATAAAGCGTGGATGACAGAATGAAACAATTCCCGTGTTATAATCATTTTTAACAAAATAATAAACGCCAGTGTCATTTCTCTCAGTTTGGTGGTGTGATACAGCGCGAAAATATGAAACCTCCAGTTTTCACATGACGTTTCGATGGAATAGAAGCAAAAATCTTCTCGCCAAACAACAATAATCGCTTTGCTTGCTTTTCCAACACATAGCCTTCCTGAGTCCATGGCCTTAACTAGCTACATGTTTGTTGGCAGATTTGATTGAACAATTTGTTCTTGCCAATCCATACAAGTGCATGCCTCGTCGTACATCATTTCATGATGTCACGGGTAGAGGGCTGCCTCTGGTGCGACCTCACTGAACCTATAAATTGGTTAGTATCGTTTATGTTCATCGCTTCGATTGCTAACGAAATGCGTACCGTGAAACATTCACTTCGATATTGACCTTGAAACAACTTCAAGGTCACACCTGTTTTGCGTATCAAACTGCACACATTTAACTATTTAAAATATTTTAAAATAATTTATGGTATTCGAGATGGAATTGTCATTGAGTCGCCCTTTTATACTAACGCAATAATATCTCAACAATCCTCCCATAATTCCTTTTCGGGTTATGGAAACCCATTTCGCAATAATCATATCGAATATCTTCGAAAAACATGTTACTTTGATCACCAATTTGATTTTATCAGATGATTTGAAAATCAATTTTTCAATTTTTCTGGTATCATCACAAAATATTGATATTATGGTGGTTCGCATAGCAGAAATCCGAGAGTCATATTTGGAATCTTATCATTCACATACACTCATCTAACACAAGAGGTCGAAGGACGGATGACCTTGATGATTGATATCTCGTGGAAACTGGCTATCTGTTCTCAAATTTAAGGAACTCAATAGAGCCAAAACAGATAATAGAGTTGTTTCAAATAAAGAAAGGATTGTACAACTAATAACCGTTTAAAGAAATTTACAACTTAATTATATTGTTGTTAATATACATCTGCAGATACCAAGTCCACGTATGCTATGGATGGTGTACTAAATCTATACGCTTAACAAACACCGATCTCATTTCAAAATAACATTTTACGGTGGCAAACTTTTTGAATTGATGTCTGTATCCAAAACAGACCCGCCGTAGGGCCCGGCCTTGCAATAAATGCACCAAATTCTACGTAACTATCGAAAACTTATCCATCTGTATAAATTATTTTCTAACAGAAAATCACGGCATGACTATCCGAACCCTTTGCTATCGGTCATTCGCCGTTGCCAATTGAAAACTAATCAATAATCTCGGGCTTCTCGTATCAACCGCTTGAAGCATCACCCTCATCCATCGCACAGTCAAACGCCTTTGCCCATCCCCGTGGACAGAAATTAGCCAATAGAAAATGCCGACAACTTGCGGTTTTCCCAATTGTCGATTCCGTTCTCGATATCGAGGCGCCGAAGATAATCGGCATTTTTACCGAGTGCCGAAAAAACCCGCCGTTTTACGAAAACGATGGCTGGAGGCGATTGGACGAACAGAAGAGACGATTGTGAGCCAGGTACGGTGAAATTTGCTATAACACACCAACTTGTAACGAAAGTTCTGTCCGCTTTCGTTTAGAAGTACAAATCAGGCGAAATAAATTTGTTTTACTCACTATCATAATATTGGATCTTTTGGCATACATTGATAATAATCGTACTATTTTTATGCCGCTAACCTAGTAGTGATAGCAAACGATTTCCCAAATAATATTAAAACATTTAGTCTCTCTATTTTTAAGCACAAAATCATCGATACGAGGCGGAAACGTAGATAGTGTTGATTTATCTCATAAATTTTTGTGCTTTTGTTAGTTCTATTAAAACCACTTTTCGGTGTGCGTATTTTTATACTATTTTTGATATTTTTAAATAAAAGTTTTAAAAGGTTTGTTGTTCAACAATGCCTTTGTATGCAACCTAGCAAATCGACTCAACTCACAACTTCAAATCGAATTATTGCTAAAAAGATTATGAATAGGAAGCAAAATATGTATCTAGTTTCTTTTGATTGAACTTTGAGTGCGTTGGTACTTTATATAATTTACTAGGTTTCCTTGCAAACAGTTTATTCTTGAGTTCCAGGATGGAAGGAATTTAACGCTCTTTCTCTGTATCTAATTTTGATAATTGTAAAAGTGGTAGAAAGCTGGCGATATTCTTTGCCCCCGTGCATAAAAGTTAACAAATTTTACGCTGCTACAATTGATGGTCCATGCAACTCAGAATAGTCGAGCAGCCTATCGATTTAGTAAAACGATTTAATGTGAAGCATGTAAAATGAAATAAGCTCGGGTAGTTTTCACTATTTCCTCTAGCAATTCAATATTTCTTATTCGAACCCACTTTCAACTTCTTTCTAAGCTTCGTGTCTGTAGTGGACATTTTCACGGTGGGGAGAAACACGAAGGCGACATTCCAGTAGCTGACCCATCCATCGATCCGTTGATACGAATTGAACTTCCGCCCAAATCTCCCAGAAGCAACGGCTTGACCAACGTGAGCAACAGCCGTCTCCAACATCGAGCACGCGGTAGTAATCGAAATTTACTCTATGCTAGCAAATGCAAAGCAAACAACATTTACAATGCGAAATTTCTAAAATCACTTCCTAGCGGTCGAACCACAAATACGGGTGATTATGTAAATGAGTTGTGTTTATCTTCGTCAAGACATTTTCATCCTTTAAAGCTAACCGCTGCACAAAAGCATGGGCGCAATGCTAATATGGAATATATAAAATACATGGAAGAGCACTTGGAGACGTTCAAGCGATGTAACTTTAGCGGCCTCATTAACACGACACAAAGTCCATATGCAAACCACAAGCTGAACAAAAATGAACACAGATCACATCTCTATATGGCGCCTTATCGAGCGTTCAACGAAAGCAATAAATTAGACCTGGAGAGCACACAATGCCCAACGTTACCAACAGAAATTGACCTAAAAGACTCACTCTCTGCAATGTCACCTCTCCGGGGATCACACACAGAACGCCATCTATTATTCGACTTATTCCAATACATATTTCCTGGAAAAAAGTTCGGTGAGCTTGTACAGCCAAATGTTACATATTTCACAAGCAATTCTCCCTCTTCAACCGCACGTTTCAATGCTTCAGGAGACCCACGATGGGCAACTTCCTCTAAATCGATTTGTAATGAGAACGACGTTGCGTTAGATTTGTCAGTACGGAAAAACCCTGAAGATAACAAACATTTTGCTACCTTGAAGCGATCAGACAGCTTAAACAAATACCATCTTATTAAGTCTGATGATTATTTCGAAAATTCAACATCAACTCACCATCCAATTTTCGGCGTTACTTCTCACCGCGCGAACATTGGCATCGGTAAGCGAATTCACTCTTTTTACGCGAATCATCTTTCGCATTTTATTTTTGAAATTATTCTCTAAATTAGAACAATGCTCTATGAAATTTATTTATAAATATTTATCCTGAAACATGTCTGTGTTAATATTCGTTTGCTTTGATCTCGTGTGACTAAGATGAAAGAGTGTGTCAACGAATCAAGGTAACTCTGGGATTCGATGAGAAAATGGGAATGGGAACTTGGTCTCAGTTAGCGTGTGAATCATGTCGACGTTCCTAAGCAAAATTTTGATTTACGACAGCTTATTTGTTCTTAACCCTTTTTATATTGAGGGCTACGGAACATATTTGAATCTCTTTTGTTTAATGGCTATAACATTTCTTAAAGCCTCAAATCATTCCCTATGTCAAGCTCAAACATTCTGGGACATGATATTGAATTAAATGTTTGGGATATTTGTAAGAAAATTCGTTCGCATTAATTATTAAATATGATTGAGATTTTGTGATCGGTTATAATCACGCATTTTTACACTGATAAAAGTTATATTGTTTCACTGAATCTCCGGATCACATAAAATCTACGTCTATTGCACTATTACACAAAGCCTAACTTTATAATCTGCGACTTTTTGAACACGCTCGAAACTTCCTGAATTGCCTCGCTTTACAAGACGATGTATGTTTATTCCGACTTGTCAAACACCGACTATCAAACGCATATCGCTTACATTCTATGCGTGGTGAAACTGAACTAGGAATGCTTATTATTATGATGAAATATTACTGACAGAAACTCGTATTACCCAGACGAATGCCGTTCACTCCAAATAAATATGGTTGAGTTTTGATGTCTGATGAATACAGTTGTTCAAAGAAGCAATTTTATCGTCTAATTTGTTTGCGATTAGCAATTAAAGAATATGTTTGGGTAAGATGATGAAAGAAAAGAAAGAAAGAAAAGAAAGTTGTATGCAACCGGTCAGACCAACCGTGATTTTCTGGACAGGGAACATGACTAAGTAAAATTTTGCCAACAACCTCTGCTTTGACCGTCAAGCAGCCAATAGTAAGCCTGAGAGAGTGCCAACTCGCGTAGTCGTGACTATAATCAGTGGTTGCATCCCTCGCCTGACTATCTCCCTTGGTCTGACGATACTTCTGTGTCAGAAGGGAACATTTGCCCCAATCAGCTCTAACTGATTGAATAAAAATGTATTCCCATTGTATCTTTTCACTTTGAATCACTTGTGATTCAATACCGGTTCAGCAATATCTGGACGTCTAGGCGGCCACAGTTAGTTTGCTTCAAGATAGTAGTAAACACCGGTGGTTCATACATAGCATGATTATTCGTTTGTGTTCTCCCAGTTGGCTCGTTAATCGCGAATTTTTCACCTCTAAGATATATAACGCCATTACGGAAACAATTTTCGATAGAAAATAGTGGCAGAAAATGCGTAAAGCTTCAATTTTTCGTATGAAACTTATGATTGTCAAATAGAATAAAGGAATGGCTCAAGCGCGACCAACGTTTTAGGTGGCTTTAGGACGACACACTCAGAAATTGTTCATATCAATCAATGCCGAGCAAGGCATTCCTTAACTAAATTGAAATGTGCTGCACACCTTGGTAAAAAAAAACTCGGCGCAGCAGGAGTCACCTAATCCTTCAAGACAGTCATTTTGAATCGGCAAATGGGTCAATGAGAAAATGCCATCAAGAACAGCAGAATACACTTGCAACCGGTCAGGGTGTGATCAGCAAGCAGGAAGTAGGTGAATAGCATTCATGTTTGTGATCGTGAAATCGCATCAGCGGTTGTTTCAGCTCTCATGCAGTCGATTCGTATGTACTCGATTAACATTCGACCAGCTGCAAAAAAAAGTTGAACCAGCAAAGCAAGACTAATTATCGTGAGCCTTAAAACCACGGGAGAATTGAATACTGGAAGAGAAATTTTTGTTTCAATTTCGAGTTCGAATTGCACGTACACCATCAGAAGTTTGGTAGAAACGCGAATTCGCCGCTGTTGGATAAGGTTGGTACGACCAACCTTTTCAATCACCTGTGCATACACGCGTGGATGAAGTTAAACCCATGATCATGAACCCGAATCCGTATTTGTATGCATCTCCAACACACACATGCACATCCCATGACCAGATACGAACTGTTTGCCCTCATCAAATGTCTACAATAAGGTTAGCTCCATCAGGAGATCGAATCGCCACGCATGTTACGTTACACGTAAACATGTTTATTTATAGTAGATGCTTTCCTGAGCTCATTTGATATAATAAATTGTATTCACGATTTAGAATTAAAATTGAATTGTTCGTATAAATTATCATTTATTTTACTCAGCAAAACCGAACACCATAGTCACACAGCAATGTTCACATGGCACCGCAGTCTTCATCGGGCTCAACGATTGCGAATTAGAAAAGGCAATCCTCTGCTACTTGGGCTTGACGCTGATAGCTGTTTCCCTCTGAAAGTGGCTCGTTCAAAACGACGAGGTGAATGATGTTC
This sequence comes from Atriophallophorus winterbourni, assembly GCA_013407085.1. Classification (NCBI taxonomy): domain Eukaryota; kingdom Metazoa; phylum Platyhelminthes; class Trematoda; order Plagiorchiida; family Microphallidae; genus Atriophallophorus; species Atriophallophorus winterbourni. The sequence continues at coordinate 10,486 of JACCGJ010014484.1, forward strand.
GAAGTTGTGAGTCATTTTCTCCATTTCTTGGTAAATAATCGTTAAGTACACAGTCGAAGAGATTGTTTTGTTTTTCTAGAGAAGAACGATGCTTCATCCGAAAATATTCGAAATTTCGGCTCAAGACTACTGTTAAAAAATCGAAATTCTGTAAATATTCGCATATATTATATATATATATATATATATGTCTTTAATGTTTCAATATGATGTTTCTTTCAACAACATGCAAACTGAATAAATCAATAACAATATAAAAACGATCCTGAAGGAAATGTGGTATACTCTGATCAAGAATTTGAAGATGTTTTGCATTTAAAGAGATGTTTGTTCAGCGGTTTTATTAGGTCACCCCCAAAAAGCAGCATTTTCCACGGTAAAATGAGTTTAAAATACCGACCGATATTTGTTTCAATCCCAGAAATATTTTAAATTATAAAAATCAGTTGAACCTCTCCAGAAAAATTGGATAATTCACAGTAAAATCTTGTTTGTCTATATCTAGCTCGAACTTAGGATTTCTTTCGATGACATATCCAACTGCCATTCTTTGCGGCTTTGGAAATGGTGCGTAGTTTTCAATTCGTTTTCTTTTCATGGTCAAGGATTTGATCCATTGAGTATTTGAGACAAACAATATATGATCCCATGCGATTACAGCAAAAGAAATTTTTCGCAAACTATAACCATTACGCTCAGATTCAAACAACTTTTAGACCTTTATCTGATTTGACTTTATTGGGGGTTCACCGTACCGTTTGAACTTTGGGAATTCTGCTTACACTTCTGTTAGTATGATTCATTCAAACGATGTCAAGTCAGCATTATAATAGCAATCAATTACAAATATTGCATGATGATCTTACCTTGACCAGAGGCAAAATATTTTTCGTCATTAAAATTGCGTGACCCACTTATGAAAATATTGGATGGGGTTAGGTCAACTCATTGTGAAGCAAGAATGGATTTGGATGACATGGGGGATTATCTGCCTCTCGATAAATGACAGAAGATCAATCCCTTCTGAACCGAAAATGGTGTATAGCGCTGATATTCTTCGTTCTACCAATAAACTGTTTCCATTTCTAGGTCAAACGAAGCTAAGAAAATTACTTTAAACTTGTTGAAATGCCGAATATAACTCATGATGTTTCTAACTCATAAGCTTCGTCATGTTATCACAAGCTTGAGTTAAATTTCGATGTAGCTTGTTACTGATATCCACGCTAGTTTATCCCTGTTACAAATTGACTCGGTTAAGGATTCACATTTTTCATCAGCCCAAGAAATTTTCATAAGTTTCACACCGAAAACCGGCCCACTAGTAATGGCAATCCCATAATTCAGCGTCATCGGTTTGCTTTACACTCGCAGATTTACCAGAAAACAACGGAACTCATCGTCTATTCGAACGCGGACACTGTTATGAACTCGATTGACAAATTTCTTCAACTACGAACAGTGTTCTGGTGTACGTCAGCTGAGGTCGAATTAAAACATCCCTCGCCACATGCATGTAAGTCCTAACAACAAGTTAGACATGTTTGATGAAATTTTGTCAACAAATTCAACTACATTGTTAGTTTCCGTACACATGCTTAGAAAGATTTCGTATTTATTTGATTCTCCTGCAGTTTGGCTGGAATTGTGTATGATGCGTGTATGAAGAAAATTTCGATTCAAATAAAGCGAAGAAAGAGGGCCGACTTATTTTGGAACGGGTTGATTTTTCTAATATTTTCTATGAATTTTTCCAATTCCACATCAGGCATCTGGGATTCAAAGTGACGGCATATCGCTTCGGTTGATTAGCAGGAAACTGTAGATGTGATGTGATTCCATCCGTTCGATACGGGGCCTGACTGGTGGAGTTATAGTTCCAAATATATTTGATCTTGACGCCAACAGCCACGAACCCTTTGTGGTGTGTAAGTGCAGAAGTTGAGCGCACACTTGAACTGGTGATTTCCATTGATTTGATTGACTGACTTATATCCACTGTGACTATGTGACAAAAATTGGCATTCACATAAACCATTGCTGACTAATTTTCCACGGTGTCAAGTCTCAATGAACCTAATCTTATTGTCTCAACCCGATTAAGGCAAACAGCCGTTGTGTAAGGAGAAGAGATGAGTTCAATACTATAGGTATTGCGTACACGTTTTACATCTGATTTAATAACATTTTCCGAAACGTACAAATGCGGCGTGACTCGAACTCGTACCGTCCGAATAAAAGTCGAACTTGAACGTCGCTGTGCCACCGCGGCCCTATTCACCAAGAATGCTAGATCTTCGTAATAAGACACGTTTGACTCACTTGAAATGCTTCAAAAGTACAGGAAATGAAACAAACCATGGTACCACAAGTTCATTGGCATAAGCTCAACCTTCTCATCACATATACATGAAAATGTCAATGATAATTTTTACTAGCATTTGTCTCGTTGTCTCCAAACAGCGTAACTCCTTCGTGTTAGTGTAGTTAGTGAGAATACTACATGTTTTCGGACAGAACGATAATTACGTTCCTTGAATCGCACAAACTGCTTCGGATTATCGACTGACTTCCGGTTTATTATACAAACACCTCAGGCAATCAGTTAGTGGGTCGTAGCTTGCCAACACCTGGCCTCTTATAACCAATTTTGGAGTAATCGACCCACATTAACCACATCACCTTCACGTTTCACAGCCACTTGTTGATTGTGCTCGATTTATCCCTTTTGCTCAACCATTCCAACGCTAATCCCGTTCACCCACAAGCCCCACAACACAAGAGAAAGCGAATTTATCAAAACGCTTCTATTACTCACATGACCAAGTTAAGAACACGCGCCTGTTTTATATAAGCATATCATGTACTCGCAATACTGACCTGCATCATGTCTCTCTCGATTGTCACTTCGATATGATTTGTCAATCAATTTCGCGCCGAATGGTTCAATTCAAGACCACACCACGTTGGGCTCGTTTGACCGAACTAGAAGATTGGCTAAATATCTCCCTCCTCATTTGTCGAGACTCTTTTCACTCGTGATTAGCACTCATGGTTGAAACATTTTGCACCTCCGCATTCCGATGTAGTTGCTATTAAACGTTTTCGGTGTTTGATAATGATTAATGATTGCCGATCAATCTGATTTATTTGCGGGCATCTGAATAAATGTTAGCCTTGATTTGGAAAGGCTTTAACTACTTATATTAACCAGAGTTTCCCTCCTATCGTATCTTGCTTATTCACAAAAATTCTTTTACTTAACTTGTTAAGGCATCAAGACAAAGTAATCTTGTTCGGGCCAGCTTAGCCGGGTTCTCACATTGTGGTGTGGACGAAACTGGCTCGAGCGTTGAATATTTTTTTTACGAAAACCCAAAATACACGCCTGAAATGAAATTTATTTTCAAATGTTATATTTTCTGCGCTAAAACCTCTGACCTCCTACTGGCTATTATCTTTGAAAAAGAGACAGAGGTTCATATGAACTGACGATAAGCAAAATCATGTGCCGGGTGAAATTCCTATTATTATTGCTGTCATTATTCTTGACTATTTTCTATAAAACCAGTTTATTATCGATTTTTGATTTCCATAAAATATTAAAAATTTCTCGGGAGTATCCAAGCGTTTCCAATTGCAAACTTATTTCTCATCTCACCTATAAACAAGTTGCAGTGGTTCATTATCTCGTTCGGTTAACGATTCGTCTGTTTGCTTTGACCAAATTATTCACACGTGTTGGCAACTGTCTTGGTCAAACTCCCGAATAATAATCACACAAAACACAACATTGCTAAGCTTTATTAAACGAGCACGCAGCCCAATTCCGGTTGCATATCGCCTCAGAGCGGGTGCTCTGAGGGTAAGAGAAGTGAGATAACGCGTGTGTCCGCATATAATCCAGCTTCGCAGTCGCCAATTGGGGTGTCTTGTTCGCACCTCGAATCGTCCCACTCGTCCGAGCGTCTCAAGTTTTCTTTCCGCTCGTGCACGTATCGACGATATCACAGACGGATGCCTGTTCGGTTGTCTGCCTTGTTATTTCGTGTTCCTTTTTGTTTGAATATAAGCTCGCGCGCGTGAGATCGAATAATGAAAAGTGAATGAATAAGGAACGTCTCGATTTTGTTTTAGTTTCAACTACATCGAGGTGTAAGAATAAAATGTTAAGAAAAATTAAAAAAAACAAGAAGGTAGGGTAGAAGAACAATGTGGAATTCAATTGAATATAAATAAAATATAATTTACTTATGAAAAATAAATTAGATAAGCTTTGCACAACCACTATCATGTTAACTCACGAAAAGTTTGAGGTTGCTATGGATGAACAGTTTGCTTCATACTGTTTGAATATTCACTCAAAAACGGTGTACTCTTTTAATGGTCCAGCGAAAATTTGATGTATGAGATCTCATTTAGAAACTATCTCACGAGCAAAATGCTTCAAAGTAGACAATGCTTGATACCTTATAGAAAAGTTGTGAAGGATGTTTAGAAAATCAGCACTAAACACAGACAGATTAAAAACCATGACAACTTATTGTTGAACTACGGGTTACCACTGTAATAACGCGGTTAAAAATTGTTTTTTATCAAGCTAAAATTAAAAACCTGATTTTTCACTGTCCATTAGAGTTGCAGCACTAGAACTCGGCATGATGAAAACGCCTCAAAATGTTTCAAGCAAATTTTGGCTATTTGAAGTTAAATTTTTGTGTTCAAATCTTGGACTTCACAAACACACAAAAGTTATGTTGTTGTTGGCCTCCTTCTTTCGATGTCGATCATGGGTGTATATCACAATCGCATAATTTGTTTCATGATCCACAGCTTTTCAAATCACTATACAGTCTGATTCGGGAGGAACAATTTCTCCCGCAGCGATCGCAGTGATAGACAATAATCTATCGATTGATCAGTTGCAAGTCGGTGGCGCGATAGGTGTTCAGCAACAAAGACCTTTATCTGCTCCTCCCCAGCTTGCAGACGACGCTTTACGCAATACCTCCAAGTTCTTCCTAACTCGTGAAGTCAATGCAAAGAGCTTTCACATCTCTTTTGCAAACGACTTTGTGCCGCAGGTGCGGTCTGCCTAATAGTCGACTTCCTGATTTCACCTCAACATAGAGTAGGTCTTTCAGAATACGACCATTTTCCATTCTGTAGACATGACCAAGCCACCGCAGCCGGCGCTGTCGCAATAGGGTGAACATGCTTTGTAGACCAGCTTCTGCATTAGTCACTTAGTCCATCCCCGATATTTTCAAGATACGACGGATGCTTTGTAGATGGTAAGCATTCGGCTTCCGTATAGTAAAGCATTTAGTACGCACGTCTTGTACTTTGTCTTTACTGTCAACAAGCGGTTAAATAAAACACGAGAGTTCAATCAGGACAAAATGACTGATTCTCTGCCAATCCGCTTATCAATCTCCGTGTCTAGCGAGAGGTTTGAACGAAGATATGTGAAATGATATACTGGTTCAAGCTGACAGTTTCCAACAGTGATGCTTGGAGGCGAGATAATCTCTCGACCGATGAACTTGGTCTTGCTCATGATGATTGTTTGCACAAAGTCCTTGCATGCCGATGAAATTCAGTCCATTAGCGACTAGATGTGTTATTGTTAGTGAGAAATAATGGCTGTATCTTAGGAAGGTCACAAATAAGCACATACCGTACCTTGGTTTGTGATCTCGACCGGTTCAATTTTAAAAGCTTGGTATCTCTTCATGTGCGTAGGTAAATGTCTTCTGTTCTCGACCGAATAGCGTGCTTCAGAAGTAGAGCAAACAAAATACCGAACATCATGGGAGCAAGAACACACCCTTGTTTGACGCCTCGGCGAATTTCAAAAGCTTCTGAGCTGAAACGTTAAAATGGATTGAGCCTTTCATGCCAGAGTGGATCGGAATAACGAGTTTTAGGAGCCTTGGGGGCAGCCTATAAGATCGACATTTTTGAAAAGACCCTCACTGCTTACGTAGTCAAATGTCTTCGTTAGATCAAGAAAAACAGAGTATAATGACATATGCTGTTTGCGACACTTTGCTTGTAGCTATTTCAGGGAGAAGATAATGTCAACGGTTGATCATTCCCTGCGGGAGCCACATTGAGATTCGATGTAAACTCTAACAGCTAAATTTGTAGACGGATCTGTAAATTCTAGCAAACAACATTTAGAAGGGAGATTCCTCTTTAATTGTTGAAGTCGCCTCTATCACCATTAAACTTAAATAGCGTGATGAAATTCGTGTCTCGCATGTCTTGTGGGACACACTCCTCCTTCCAGCACTGAAGAAGCAAATGGTGAAGAGGCTGTAATAAAGCTTTTCTACATCATTTGATGAGCTCAAGTGGAATTATTTGTCACCGGGGGACTTGCCATTCGCTAAGCGGTCGATAGTCCTATTGAGCTCATCAAGTGTAGGGGGTATCTAGATGTTCAATGGTTCGAAAGCGTTCAACATTTTCAAGTACGTGCGGTAAACCCGTACTGTCGCTGGAGTAGAGAGATAAAAAATGCTATACCCATCTTTTGATAAACGGGTTGCCAAATACAAACTTAACATGAGCCGTTTTAAATTTGCATGGACCAATGGCTCTCTTTATCCTATCATACATACCACAAAAAATTTCAAGTTTGCGCAGTTTTTGGATACTGAGGCTAAATTCTGTCCAATAGTCATTCGCACATCGTCGTGCAGTCTGTTGGACCTTATTTCTTGCTGCACTTAGAAGCCATATGTTTTAATCTGTTGACATAACTTTGAATGTTGAGCATTTTCTCGTCCCAAACAGCAGTCATCTCCGAAGCTTTTTCTTCGAACCAGTCGCTCGTTCGAGCTTTCGGACCGTAAGTGGAAAGTGTGACTCGGCATATGCAGCTTTTTATCGATTCCCATTTTTCTGAAGCCAATTCGAGTGGGGTTGTTTTGTTGAACTCGTTTGTGAAGTCTTTTGCAAACCACGCAGCTAAATGAGGTTCGTACATACGATTGACGTCTAAACACAAGCGAAGTAGTTAGCACTTTATTTGAACGATCCATATTAAACAATTTCACTTTTCATTCGAGATGAATTATTCCGATTTGACACAGTTGAAAAACAATATTCAGTGTTTTTACTCCCCTCATTCAACTAGTTTGAATTACTTTTGTTGATTCCGTTTCACAGCTTTTCATTCCGTCTACATCTCACGGATACTTGATGTGAATAGGATCGCGGATTTCATCGCCAACAAAATGCTTTTCTACGCAAACATAACAATGACGGGAAACGTAATTCATCCAAATCAGTGCATTCGTCCCGCTACGTCATCCATGTATATAGATGAAGTATACCCGAAGGAGACACGGAATGACCAAGCAAACCAGAGTGAATTTATTCGGAGCGCAACGCGGTGGGGTGCTCGAGGGACGGACCAAATGAGCCTGAACGGGCAGTGTGTGGGATTTCTATGCTTGAGTATGTGAATACGATTGATCTTCTCACAAGTGACAATTTTATGAGCTGAGGTGGGAATTTAGGAATGAATTCATTCAAAATGAGCAGAAAAATTCACATTCAAAAATGTGCGCTGGTATACCACTCATCCTGATAGTACTGTCCATATCCGATGAGTGCAAACAGCATGAACGCTGTCGTGGTGTGTGTGTGTATGCAAATAAGGATGTTTTTCGACTTTAAAGTTTGCAACAGGCATGGTTGGCATGGTTAATTTTAGTTAACCGCAGACTGACACAAGTAATGTGTCCAAAATATCGCTGGAAAATCATTTTGTGCATCTTCCTGGAGAGTGTACTTGAACAAAGCTATGAATAAACACCGTTTGCACCTAAACTTAAATAAATTTTTGTATCAAAAGCATGATTGCTCACATAATGTAAACGAAGTTGAATAAATATTTTTGTGTATCAGCGCCTCGATCGACAGGCTTAGCCTCGTTACATTAAACTAATGGCAAAAAATCACAGTTGCGCGAATCTTAGTTAACCTGGTCGATACACTAAATCTTTACTCGATAGTTTACTACCGCTTTGTGCTCATTGATATTATTTTCGTGTCCCGAATCGGCGATCTAACCGTTCTATTTCGGGCTGATTAAAGTTTTAATAATTCCCCAATAAATATATAATTGATTTTATTCAATAGATTGTTCATTATTACGACCGTATTATTGTTTAACGATTCGTTTAATTAATTTCAAAATTTTTTCGTTTGTATTTCTTTAAAAAACCTGTAGTTTCTACAACAAACGCTTATTGCTTATATTTCCAAATATTTTTCTCCCGTAAAATTCATTTTCTCAAAATTTACACTTAGATGACACCATCAAGGCGCTGTGTTGTAAACTTCAGAAGTTCGGGTGCAAGTTGCTCGTACCACGTCATTCCCTCGTAGAGAGATCCGATCACCACCGAAGCTGGGAGCAAATGAATTCTATGGTGGATCTCGTCTCGCAAACGGATTGGTTAATCATCATTGATCAACTGGGAGATGAACGAGTCCCTTGTGCTACGGAATTTGCGGATGGTCGTGTGACAAATGACATGTTGAGCAATGTTAAATTCGGTGAGTCAAGTATACTGATAAATCAAATGGTCAGTTGACTGTCCACTGGTCTCTTTCCAATTTTATTCGTACCACGATGCCTAACTTGACTGGTGTCACTTCCTACTATGAGCTTCTTTAATATCAAACAAATCTCAAGAGATAGCCTGAATCCTGGTTGGGTAGCTACTGCTGATACTGTTTCATGAAGACTTGTTTAATCGTTGAATTATTTAACATCGTATTCTCAATTAATTTTATCAAGCATAATTACCCTATTTCTCAGTTTTCATAATCATATTATTAAACATAAACAAACGCACACCAAATGATTCTGATTCAGTCACGATGAATGTGTCCTTTTATACGGATAAATTGCTAAAAAGTTGGAAGCAGATGGTCCAAACATCTTTCGCCTATATATTGTCCTGTGTTTAATTAGTATATGTGCGAAGAGCAAAATTAAGTGCCTTTCGCCAGAAAATGAAATATTTCGCATTTATTTGATTAACATATACGAATAAGACATCAAGCAACTAGTGTTTACAGATTCGCATCATACCCACGCGATACGAACCGAACTCAGCGTTTGATATATTCGACGGATGTCGTTATAAGAATTGCGTTTTATAACGATGCAGTCTGAATGCTGTGTAGACCCTGTGTCAGATAACCACTTCAAAGGTCTCGAAATCGCTTATTGTTGGGTAGAAACACATATATGGGATGTCAAAATAGAAAAATAAAATTGGTCAACAAGAGGAATTATTACAGTTAACCAACTATGCAGCATCTCTTCTGTAAGCTTCACTTATTATCCGAATAGAAACCATTTTTACACTTTTATACGCATTCATTATTCCCCATTAGGTTGCAGTCTGTTATGTTTTACGAGTGATATTGAAAACATTCTGGATGAACAGTCCACCATCGTTGCGTTGGATGAAGGTCGTCTCGGAAAGGTCATAATTTGCTACCAAGAGTCCAAATCGAACATGAAAGGTGAGCTTAATTTAGTTTAATTTTTCTGCGCTAATTTAGTCATTCACGTATCGCCTTTCGGCTGGATGTACTTATTATCAAACCCCGTAACATAAATGTAGCATGGTCTCAGATTTATACAGTTGATTCTTTTCATCCCATCACGTTTGTTCAAATCATTAAGTCAATATCTATACTTGTTAGTTAATACACTATTTCTCAATTTCAGAACTATTCGTCCATCCCAACGTAGTCAAAATTCCTGTACGAATGGAGGAATTCCAGGTATCGCTGGAACAACAGCGATTGAACTGCAGCCTCAGACTGAAAGCGTATATAACTGAGCGCATTCGTTGCGAACGAAAGACCGCACAAGACCAACAGCATTTGTTTAATGGGCTGCCATCACACAACCAGTCTCATTACAAGTTCACCGACTTCAAGAGGCTTGAAACAACTGGTATCTCGAGTGGCAGAGAAATTCACAGGATGCAAACTGATACATTTGAAACAGACACAACATCTGACGAAACAATCCGGTCAACTTTTATACCGCGTAAGTCATGACTCGCAGTTCAGACATTATTATCCATATTGTTTAACGTGTGAAACGAAAGTTCAAATTTGGGAATCAGAAAATTTCATACTGTTGTCTTCACTGTCTCATTTATGGACAAATGTTATCGTGACCACCCTGCATGTATTACACTTTTTTCAAGCACCATACATCAATTGTGAACTAATATCCAAAAGGATGGAAGCTCAACGATTTAATATGCTGTGCACATTTTTATTCGGCGAGCAACATAACCCTATTTGGACTGTGCCAATACCCAGTCTTGGTAGCACGGAGTGTCATAGTTAATGCAGTGTCATTAGCCGCATTACATAGTCCAAGTCTGACACTGTCAAGCGAGCTCTGATCTACTGTAATTTGTGTGATATTCCAGAAAGACTGGTGTGCACTCCACATTGATGTTTATTCACATTTCAATCTGTAGGATACTTAAAAAAATAAAGTCTAATGAAAAAATGGAAAGCATCGTTAAAAATGCTCGAAAGTTAAGCTCTGTGTTAATTATGGATAAATAAATCAGCATATAATACATAAAATATAAGTAACCATGAGTAAAACCATCTCGTTCTAACTAAAGTTCGACAAAAGACTACTACCGAGAATGAAAGATAGGCAATTAAGCTGCTGGTACTCTTAAGACAAGTCAATATCATGAAATGAGCGAGACGTGTTTGCGTGGAAAATATACGGTATAATTTTTATCTTTTCGATGTATTACCCAGATATTCGTGATGCATTAGTTTGCTCGCTATAATTAACAGCAACATTGCTTCAGAAAGGCCTCTATATATTTAATAGGATTCAACATTTAGCAACAAAGTTGGTGGTAGATTTTAGGGGTCTGTCAAAAAATGAGAGATACTCACATTGAATTTTCACGGTATAATCCATAGATAAGATAAACAAATTGTTGCTCAGTTTTGTGTACCAGTATACCCAAATGAATGTGCCACGGTTAACGCAATGTAACGGAACGAATACTTTAATACGCAAAACAAAATAAGGATCGAGGAATATAACCGGCCATTTAAATGAGAAAAGAACAACGGATCCAACTTCAGGAATCGCTTAGGCAAACGACACTTCAGACAAAATATTCATTTGCATGCCTTTTCGTCACAAAACACCCCACGACCGGTTTCGTGCTGTTTGCACTCATCAGGTAGGGACAGTAAGATCAGGATCCGCATGCGCTTCAGTTCAGACAACAACGCAAAACGTGATCCATCGATGAACGAAAACTCAACTGTAACCTTTACATTTGTCCATTTAAACAATTACCACTTACAGCAACGCAAATTAATACACATCTGCCCCGGTGCTAAAACCATATCTGTCGGAACTGGCTTGACAGGAAATTGAACTCGAGGCTAAATTTGGTCGACAATGTTTTCTTTAATTACGTCTTATGAAAAAATATATTAGCGAGTCGTCATTGCATCGAGTTTCCTAAGTCAGACTAAATAATCATTCCTAAATCATTTTTGGAGGAGGCGTGTTTAATAACAGTTCGATATATACAATATTCTTTGTTCCACTTGCTGTTGAGCGATAATATGCTGCATTTCAAGCCATTCAGTGGCATTTCGTTATCTAGGGACAAGACATAAATCATATCGCGATCCCGTTGCAGGTTTTGTATGTTGTCTTTGGATTTCATCTTGCGCCAAAGCTTTGCGTCATCAGCAAAAATAAGCACTGGCGACCGTACTATATTAGGCAAGTCGTTTATATATATTAGAAACAAGAACGGTCCGAGGAGTGATCCTTGTTGGACACCAAGATAAACTTGAATAGACTCGGTTAGCTCAGTTTTGACTCGCATGTACATCTCAATGAATATTAACCATTATTTAATCTATGCACAGATTTTATCATCTATCCCGTATTTAAAGAGTGTCGAAAAGCATTTTGCTATTGACACGATCTAATGATTTTGAGAAATCAATATGAATTTTGTCCACAGAATTGCAAGCATCTAGTAGCTCAAAACAGGTTTTTTTCTAATTGTAATTTTTGTCAGACAAGATCGTCTTTTCCTGAATCCATGCTGTGCTTAAGTAATAGATCTCAAGGTAATTCCGCAAGGCATCAGTTATGATGGACTTCATTACTTTAAACAACACTGGACTATTGTTTAACGGATATTTCTTCTGGCGCCATTGTTGATGTTGTTGTTGTTGGCCTCCTATGGTCGATGTCGACCATGGATGTACATCACAATCGCATGAATTTTCATGTTCTACAGCTTTTTGAATGACTAAACAGTTCGATTCGGGAGGAACAATCTCTCCCGCAGCGCTTTCAACGATAGTCCAAACTCGGTTGTAGGGCGTCAGTTGCATGCCGGCGGCGTGATCTGTGTTCAGCGGCCAAGAGCTCTATCTGATCCTCCCCAGCTTGCAGACGACGCTTTACACAAGGCCTCTAATGTGGACGGTCAAAAGCAAGTTCTTCCCAACTCGCGGGGTCAATGCCAAGAGCTTTCATATCTCTTTTGCAAACGTCTTTGTACCGCAAGTGCTGTCTGCCCAATTGTCGACTTCCTAATTGCCGCCATTTTAGGTCGGACTAATCAGGGCAGTTTTCCACGTTTTTGGCACGAAGCGCCGTTCAAACATTATCCTGAACACGTCAGACGTCGATGTTGTCAATTCAGAAGATAGATTATGAAAAAGGTTTGGGTGTATGTATTCCGGGTGAACCTGTTTTATTCATTGCCAATAATCTGGTTTTAACGTCGTAGATTTTCTCCTGTTTTCTGGAGAATGATGTTGAGCAAATTCTAATTAATTATTGATAAGCATTCCTGTTTGAATGCGTTCCAATGAAATACACCATCCGACAAGTTTCGTGCTGTTTGCACTCATCCGGAAGAGATCGCACGATCAGGATCCGCATGCCTTGAAATTGTGTCTTGCAAGCTCGACTTGTATATTGATAAACACATTAGCGAGTTTTTCAAATATGTTTTCATCATTTTGATACCTGCGCATAAATATTAAATTTGCCGCTAGTCTATTGCAATTCAGTTATTGAGTGTAATAAAAATTAAACGTATTTTAGTTCGAATCTCCGGTCCATGTGTTAAACATACATCCTACCAAGATTTCTTTACACGCGCGTAAAATTTGATACCATCAAGAACCTTTACTTCTGCTTCTGATAGTTACTGAATTGGGCAAAGGAATATTGAAATAAAACACCTTAGGATATTTCGGAAGGAAATGTGGTTTCGCTGCTATGTCGTTTTCATTGTGAATTGCAAAATCATTAACCAGACATGTGAAAAGGAAAATATTTTGCCGTTTGCGACAGAAATCGTCCATTTCATTCAGTTATAACCAAACTAATGTTTCCAATTGAAACTGAGTTTTTGTATGCAGATTTTTGTGCAGTTAAACACCAACGCTTGTGCATGTTCCTGATCATCTTCGGTCGAAGTACCCCCACTCTATGTAAATTATACTCGTGTGAATTAAAACATCGATTTGTTTCTCACTGCTTCTTACTTTATGTAACTTTAGTTAAATTCAATTACGGTCAATAGGGAGAATCTCAATTGGACTTGTTATCTTCTTTTTCAGGTAACGCAGTCAGATTCCGCATTGAAGACATAGTCAATTAATGCACATCACGTCAAATCTGCTCAGTCGCATTATACGGACCTTATTTCGGCGGATGTAATTTTTTGAATCGGTGATAAACATTCATACTTTAATCCCCTCATTTCTAATATATATTACATTGCGAAATTCACGAAACATTCTGAATTCATGTTGATAATCGCATCCATATTTTATGTAATCACAGACTAAATTCATCTTACCCTCATTATATGCTGGGAAATCGTTCATGAACAAAATTGGTCTGAAAAAATGAACTTTTTGCAACACCGCTTGTAACAATGACAACCGCTTATCCACATCAATGCGTCGGTTTCAGATTTTTACTTTTTATTAAAGATTCTGTAACTAATATCGTACAAAGCGTAGAACGTTTGTTTTTTATTTAAAATAAGTTACAACTCAAAATCTAGTCTAAGGAAACGATTATTTACAAACTGAAAATTTCGATGGAATACTCACCATCATTTTGAACAAATTCATTCGTATTCATTTGCATATTGTTTAGGATTCGTGAAAACATTTAACCGTTATAACATCATTTATTTATCTAACGTTGTTTCTCTAACCTGGCCGAGAATCGCTCCTAATTATCGTTCTGTTCCGTGTTTTCGTGCATTTCAATCGAAACGACCTTTTTCGTTTCATTAAATACGGGTCAGTGATCAAGGTAGACGGATAAGTTGAAAGCGATTCATCCTGGTCTGTGCAGACGATGATTGGACTGGAAATTTTGTTACAAACAAGCATGATAATGAACAGAAGGGGTTGTGTCAAAGTGGGACTTTTGAGGTGCAATTATTCACCAATCTAGATTGTATCCCTTCATAAAATGTGAAGTGATTTCAAGTTGACAAGAACTCTGCGTACAATTACAAAATCTGCACCGCAGGTTGTTATGCACGTACGAATAGTTATTGGCAATATAAACAATAAATTGTCGCTAATAAATGTACCACCAAATTTAAAATTAATAATCAGAAATATAACTGAACTTAAATTTTGTTTTCAATAGTGATAATAAGACACGAAGCATGATTCAACGTATTTCACGGTGTCTAATGGTCTTAGATGCACTTACTTCAACAAAACATAGGATTGTGCAAATCAAAATGTACGTAAGGCTTTTTCTAATAATTAGCAATGGTACTAGCAGATAGACTACGGTAGAGTATGGAAGCTATCTGTTCGGCAATACATTGTGTACGGATTTTCAGTACCATTAGAGTTACACCCCCCTAGGCCGGAGGCATTGTTAACTTGTAAAGTTTCGGGCATCCAGAGAGACATCAGTTTAAAAAGATGTAATGAATGCTACGTCATCAGCTGATAAACACTATGTATGATTGTTATAAACATGAGTTTCACCGCCGAAATCCCAATTGAGTTGATCTAGCGAGCTTGTTGGAAAACACTGTGCATACAGGATTAGTGTGTCATATTCGCTACGAGACATCAAATTCATCACGTTATTAAAGAATACAAGTGATAGTGGCGACAGTAACAATTACCGAGGAATCTCTCTTCTAATTGTTCACGTCGACATGCGAATAATTAGGATTGACCATCGCGTGAACATGACTAAAGTCCAGGTTCGAGGGACTGCATCGCTTGTTATCATCAATGTCGGAAAAACGGGTCATCGTGAACAAATAAGTCTTGTACAATTTTTTATCAACTATGAGGCTAAACGTTCGATGTCACCGGGGAGTGCGGGGGGTTGATATGGGATAGACCGAGCAGCCATTGGTCTCGGTTTTTACTGTCGTGAACCGTGAATAGAACAATTATGTTCTAAATGATTACTATGTTGTAGAGAAACGGAATATCCACGCAAGAGACGAACGGAAAGGTGAATGTTTTCATTAGACAATCCTTCTCAATCTTGATCTCTAGTGACCGGCTTACACTGGCCTGGTTTCTGTGAAACGATATAAAAATGATCGTCCTGTAAAATAAAATAGCACTATGGCTGAGTCGAATCAGGAGTTGGCCCCATTGGAACAGCACACAAATTCGGTACCAAGATGTTACAAAAAACAACGAGAGCTTGTCAGCGCGTCTCTCACGATGAGACTATTTGTATTTGACACTGACTTGAAGGCACAGTGTAAAGCTTCATCTCAAAACTGGAAGTGAAGAACTGCGCTCAGGCAACGAACATAGTAACGGTGATCGGTTTTTTAGACTTCTTTCGCTTTGAGCTCTCGAGAAAGATTTGTCCTCCATAATCGGACTGTTGAGATTTTTCGAAAACGCACATTGCGATCGCCATGCGATGTGATGTATATCCATGGTCCACGTCGACTGTAAGAAGCTAACCGCAACACTATAATTGCTACTAAAACCCTCGTTTCTTGCCTGTGGATTATTTTCACTATTTTTGAAGAGAATGTTTCGTAGTCTAATGTAGATTGTTTCAACTGGACAGCAACTTTCGTAACAAAAGGTAAGGTATTCTGATCTTACCTCACATTCACGTGGCACATCACGGGCGTATGACGCTCAGAGCCCACTTATGTCTAGAAATGATCCTTAATGCCGAGCCTCCCACCCTACAGCCTTGCCGTCTGGCATTAAGCCATCTAAAAAACTTCCCCTAACTTTTTTTTTGTCTCTGTAAACAGTGGACTGTCCGGTCGCCCACTTCCCCTCATGATAGTTGAAAACCGGCATTGTGTGGTCACATTGAGCATTCTTTTAATGGCTATTGCTTCGGACGTCAACACGAGGTCCATGATTGACGATCAATCTGCTCGTCCTTGCAACATTGCACAATGGACAGAATTATACAGTGAAGTCGATTCAATAAACGCTTTACATCTGAATATCCCCAGAGGTTTTAATCAAGATTATCGTACGTTATAATTGCAAAAACCACAATAAATGAGCATTAGCAGACAGCTCATCCGAAGTCATATAAGCTACATCTCTGCGCGCAGAGCGATTGCGAAACAAATGCAGCACATTGACAAGTCATAGATGTATAAAGCACGGTTTCATAGTTTGGCCAGTTCTTTTCCTGGTTAACCTGAATTACCTACTAAAAATGCTGCCGTCAATGGTGATTCCCTTTGCAGACGCTTCAGAAGAGGATTTTAAAAACTAATGTAGACATTGTGCAGCTCTTCGCGAAACCAGCGTTTGAGGAATATGCTCCATCAACTTCCTAAATTTATGATTGATGAACACTAGCAAGCGCTTATACACAGATCACAGTCTGGGACGAACAATTTGCACTAACATAACAAAACTCATAAAAAATGATTTTTCAAGTTAGGGCGGTTACTGGCACAATCGCACGCTTTCATCTGGGTTGTTTACAAGGCCGCGCCAGTCGTGCCTCCAGGATCGAAGAAGGATTTTTATAGGATTAATCGATACCAAGAAAACACACCGAACTTGGAAAGCAGCGGCTATCCTATGAATATCAATAAGCT
>JACCGJ010014485.1:0-17465 GCA_013407085.1 Atriophallophorus winterbourni
GTGAGGTCACTTTGTTGCGTAACATAAAATGCTGCGAAGACTTAGAAGTATTGTTGGCTTTGTGCAAAAAATGCTGCGAAGACTTAGAAGTATTGTTGGCTTTGTGCATCATTCACGCTGCTCGCTTCAGCGCTATCCACGTTCTGCTATGAATAACAAAACCCAGTTAATGCTCATTTCGTATAGGAACTATCTGCAAGTTTTCGTCAATCATCAGCTTCGAAAAAATTTAAAATTTCCTTCTTTTGCGAGTATTGGATAATATGGATATTATGGATATTGAAGAAGTTGTGCTTGCAAGCAAAAGTCTAGTAAGGTTGGCCCGTCCAAGATGTTCAATCACATGTTTCTAAACACGTATTTGTGGGGTTAAACACACGATCATAAAGGGAAAAACTCATTTTCATGCCTTTCCATCATACACATACGGATATCACATATGTGGATTCAACAAAACCTCCACTGTTTGAAGACATTAAGATCCAAAACGTACTGTCCCTGCATGCTTCCGAAATTAAAACCGGCCATCGAGTATGTGTAATGAAAATGTACGTTAAGGTATATGTTTATTCATGATTATCTGCTCTCCATCATCAAAATGTGTGAAAGCTCACATGATTCAACAGGTTGGTCGTGCCACACTTATCAATCAGTGGCTCAAAATCTCAATCTGTTTAACATTCCAGAATTACGTCATGACATGCGGATCCCGATCATATAGTCATTACTTGATGAGTGCAAACGGCACGAAGTCAGTCGTGGGTTGTGTGATGAAAATGTGTGTAAATGAGGTTTTGCGTAATGGATATCAATCTTATTTTGCCAGTTACCTACTTTGTACCGGATCGATCGCAGATATGTTGGCTGAAATGAACAATTACTGTAATATCTGCAAGTTTTTTATCAATCGTCAGTTTATAAAAAGAAAAAAAGAATCACCTTGCATGCGAGCGTCTCTGGTAGGTCGTTGATGTAAGCCAAGAAAATTACTGGCCCGATGACTGAACCTTGCGGTACGCCACTAGAGGCATCAATAGCCTGTGATAGTACCCTGTTGATTCGAACCATCGCCTTACGCCCACTGAGGTATCTTTCAAGTCATATGAGTAGCTGTCCGCTGATACCCATCTGCTTCAGGTTTTGTATTAGTCGAAAGTGATCAACTCGGTCAAAAGCTTTAGACATGTCCAGACAACAAGCGTGGATGCTAGCTCTTTCGTCAACCGCTTGGGTCCAGTCATTTAAAACCGTCAACAGGTTTGTCAAGCATGAGCGAGATTTACGAAAACCATGCTGCGCTACAGATGGCATATTTTGTGATTCCACTTGCAATCAGTTCGAGTAGTTTTGGGCATCCTTTCTGATCTATATATGATGTTTTGATAGTGAGAATGAAGTAAATACGAATTAGAAACTATATATTTCTATTTTCGTTGTCGTCGCTATCACATTTGGTCCTATCAATATTTAGTGTGAGTAGCGAAACGTTTTCCAGTAACCGATTGAATCGAATGTATACAAATATATCTCAAATATATAAGTAACTTTTAGAGAAATGCGGTAAATTAACTAAGTCGAAAAACGAATCATAAACTGTTGAAGCCTCTTACCGTCTGGGCGCATCCGGGCATTAGCTGTAAAAATGCACAGGAAAACAATTTAAATACGTAAATCGAATGCTTCACTTAACCTCTTATTGTATGACCTGACAAATATAGTAAATACATTTAAGTGTACATGATACAATAAATAGGATATATTGAGACATGCAATAACCATGCATGCTTATTTTGGCAAAATATGAATGTAGTTTTGCGTAGAATGACCGAGGTACCCCCAAACGTGTCAATGGAGTCTAGTTTCGTCATAACTCTGCAAAAAATTAATATTGATCGCTCGTGTGAAACTAGTATCCACATCTCATTTCCTTCCTAATAGTCGCTACCACTTGAGCTCAAAAATGATGTATCGTCAGAGTCCTCCAAATCTCGATACACCAGTTGAGTAGAACGCTTTCGAATTTGGTTCATCTTACATGTAGCGATTCTGATATTTAGTGCTTCACATATTAAAAATTTTATGTGACAGAAGCGGAAACCATATTAGACAGTGTATTCTGGTTAAGTGTGTACCAATTAAATCCTATTTTTATCGTAATGACACTCTTTATGTCATCTCGGAAGCGGGATGTTACCATCAAACTGCTCCTTCCAATTCAATAGAAAATTTCTGTTCCTTATATTTTGCATTTACTTAGTTATGATGTCCATCACTTCTGTGGGATGGACAATCGTACAAGCAAAACAAGTCCTAGTCGACGGACATTTCCACACCCCTCTTCCCTTTAAAAACGTCGGCTTTGCACTAAATAACATGTTTCACATATATTGGTTTACATCTACAATCATCTCACTATATACACTGCAACTGATAAGCTGATTGACAGACGACACTGTCATCGTGTCCTTTTAAACTCGCTTTTCGTGCAACTCGCTATTTGGCTGTAATTTTTGCAAGATTTCTACGTTAGCACTAAACCCCGGACCAACAATACAAGGCGCTAATGAACGGAATGCTTTCCATCATCGACGCATCTTAAATATATGCTGCTGAAACGTCCACAGATGCAGATGTGCTTTTTTAAATGTGATCAAGGAAGCATGTTCTCTACAACGAGAATTAGTCCCTGCGTTAACTAACTATGAGTACCCGAATGAAAAATCACGTAGTCCGAAATATCTTCCGGTAATAGTTGACATCGTTAATTTTGACCTGGGCAGGCTGCCCTTGCTGTAAGAAGCGTATCAAATAGACATGAGGGCTCTTACATTGACACTACTACGATCAGCGAACGAGCCATCCTTTAAACACAGGTTACAAAACCTTAATGTTTACTACTACTGCGTTGGCCCCTACCATGTTGTCTAATTTTTCAACGCCGGAACGACCGTCCACCAAAATCTTTTCGGCTCAGTGTTGTTCGCCATTTATAATTATTTTTTCTCACCTATGAGAACTAGGATATGATCATACATGTAACGATTTTTAATTTTTGATACTATATTCTAATTGTCCGACGCATTTTCTTCTTTAACCCAGATTCAAGATCGATTCAAGAATTTATGGTCACAAAAAGCACATAGCTTCACAATTACCATATCATAGTAAATATACGTTCAGGAAATAGGTATAAAATAAACATGTAATGTCAAGTATAGTCAAGTTGTATAGTTACCATGAGTCAATACGCAGGTGTCGTCAAATCGTTATGCAACAAATAAGTATCCAAATTTCGAATAAACGTTTCGATGCTGGGAGAGATGACAAGAGTTTCGGGGAGGGAATTCCAAAGGAAACAGACACGTACACAATAAAAATATCGGCGACAGCTGATACGGGAGTGGGGAATTTGCAGTGTCGCTGAGTGGCTGCGTGTATGACGTGAATCACGGTATTCGAATAAATGTTTTAAGGGATGATGTGGGGTATTTAATATTTTATATGTCAGTATCACATCGCTTCGAAGGCTTCTTTGGAGGGGAGTGGGGAGCCTCAGTTTTTTCAATCGTTCCTCGTACGTAGTTTACGGAAACCTCTTACGAGTTTGGTTGCGCGATGGTATATTTTGTCAAGCAATATTATATCCTTTTTTAACCACGGAGTCCAAGCTTGTGATGCATGTTCCATGGTTGGAATTATATAGGCGTTCATGATGGTGGGCAACGTTCCAGGCGAGAAGGTTCTGAAAATCCGTCGCAGCATACCTAGAAGCTTGGAAGCACGCTTGTAGATAACCTCACAATGCAGGCTGTTCTTCAGGCTGCCGCATACCCAGACTCCAAGATCCCTTTCCGATTCTGTCAAGCTCAAAATAGTCTGCCCAAAGTGATACTGGTACTGGAATGGCTTACGAATTTGCAACACCTTGCATTTTTGGATATTGAATTGCAAATTATTCCGTACCGACCATTCGTGTAGATCATCTAGATCACCTAGATCACCATAAATCTTTAATCTTGAAACAGGTCCCGATATTAAGTTAAAATTCACGACTGAACGATGTTTCTTATCCGTCTTGATTGAGGATTTTGACATCCAGTTTATTAGCAAATGCCGTAAACAAAAGTTTTGAGACAAAATATTAACAACATTTCCCGGCATCTCGTAATTCAATTCAAAATTTCACGTCAGAAAATATCTTCAGTTGATACGCAAAAAATGTTACATCGGTACAACCATATCATTACCATTTAACGAAACAAGCCGAGAAAACATTTGAAACGTTTTGCATTCTGAGGATAATGTTTATCCAATAGTCATTTGCACATCCTTTCGTAATTTGTTACACCGTGTTCTCGCTGCTCTTGAATTCGTATGTTTTCATCTGTTGGCATAACTTTTAACTTCAAGAATTCTGGCCCGTTTATCGTACAACACAGTCGCCATCTCACAAGTTTTTGCTTTGAAACAGTCGCTCGTTCTAGCTTTCATAGCGCGGTACTTGGAAAATGCGACTCGGCATATGCAACTATTTTTATCGATTCCCAGTTTTCTGAAGCCGATTCGAGTGGGGTTGTCTTGTTGAACTCGGATGTGATGGCTTTGGCAAATCGCGCAGCTTGATTAGGCATCATCATGCTAGCAACGTCTACCCTAGACTTAGCAGAGAATTTGGTGTGGCTAACTCTTGTGTAAGGAAGTGTCAGTTATGCACATACTTGTGAATTAATAATACCACAGTCTGCTTTTTGATATGATCTTGTGAGGAGAACGGTTTCAATATAAGTGAGCCTAATAAGAATAAGATCAAGGTGATGCAAATGTTTATAGCGAGAATATTTCCAAGAGAAGAAAGAGTTCGTGGCACAAACACAGAATTGTGTGAACATTTCAAAATGCCATTGTCTATTTTCATTGTTCTGGTTTTCCAAACGTTTCGTCTTAGTTTTGCACAGACTCGTAATCTGCACCAACTGTGGCATTGAAATTACCCAGTAAACTACACAATATTTTAGTGGTACGTTTTTGATGACAAGGTTCATACCCCAATGTGCCACCAGAGTGAGCTGCCAAAATAGCAGGTTCGCGAACAGTTGCCACGGTAATATCCAGAGAATCAACTTCTCTTTTTAAAAGTCTATTTAACACAGGCACATCTTGCTCGATCGTCGATTTCGTGATTGTACCCGACTATCGAATAGATCATCTTGATTACGATCGTTTGCCATTCTATATAGTTGATCTGTAACCAGACAGCTTGAAAGACGCCCTTCAAGTAGAAGGAATATGCTATGTTTAGTATCTCTATATATCACCACTGCAATGTTTACCATTTCTTTTCACTTTCAGCTTACGGAGCCTTATGTATGGAAAGAGATCAGCTTGAATGGCTCAATTTTAACTGTTGTCCAATTAGCGCTGTAAAAGTTCATTGTAGTTGTTAAAAGAGTTAGTCTATTTGCATAACAGGAATACGATAATCTAAGATGGCTATAAAAAATCTATAGGAATCTATCAAATGTACTTTTTAGACTAGTCTAATTATGTTTACAGTAACTGCCTAGCATTATAGGGTGTACGAACGTCTCTTATGAAAGAATGTGTACTGGAAATTTATCAAAATCTTCGTTTAAGTGTCAACTCTCTCTGGTGGGAGAAAATACCTATAGACTCAATAGATCGCACATACTAGATGTTTGAGTAAAAACCTCAAATATCCAATGATTAAAGCAGTAATCCTCAAACAATTTCCTGCAATGATGCATATCTTAGAATTTCGCAGATTGTCTATCATGCTCATATGTCGTACGTAATTATTTGCCTTCTAAACAGCCGAAACTCATAAAGGGTTGTTTGCAAACAACTCGGAATAAACCTAAATATTCTCAGAGTAAATAGCAAAACACCAACTTTTTCAAGAAAATATATTTCGAATCAGGATGCCGTTGATTATTTTTCTTATTTTGCATGAACGACCGGGTCCTAGAAATGAAAATAAACGGCAAATTAATCGAATGCAGTATAAGTTGGGTAGGCCAGAATGGACCATATATAACGTTATTGGGAACAACTTCGACATATTGTAAATATCACCCTGATATAAACAAGTACTAGGTTACAATAGTCGGGCAAATATGAATGATTACCTCTCTATACGAAACAACTGGAATTTTTACGCATTTTGCAAAAACAACCATTTTGACTCCAAATTATGAAGTCTTACGTAGTAGCTGACGCTATCATGAAGAACATGACGAAAATGTTTAGGCCAGTAGATTTGTATACCACATTAATGAAAACCTGCTTCAATGATGTGTATATGAAATAAAGGAAGCAAAATAACGATACGACATCAGTTATTTGCAGCTGCGAATTTATTTCTAGCATTGTGATAATCAGGTAAGCAGGATGGTTGAACTAACTCACTAACTGAACATCATGTATAATTAAGAATCTGGATTTAACTACAGTTTCCTTGCTAAAACATCACGACCCTTTTCGTGCTATTTTCACTGATCAGATCGGTGCAGTACTGCTTATATCCGCGTGTCTCGAAACAGTGAAGAATAGCAACTTGCATACACGATTAATTTGATTTCTGAATTGAAAATGATCATCAACTGAATGCCAATACGATTATGGGAGTATTGCGAAGAGCCACGGTGTTCAAATACATATCACAAATGGGTAATGAAAATGCTCTAAATGCGCTCATGAAGTGCCAATATATGGTGGTGTTCATATCCCCTGAATTTAACATGGAATATGATAGGGATAATATTTCGCGAACTCATCAAGTTTTCCAAAATACGAAAGGACGATTTTTAAAATAAATAGTAGCTAGCTAGCTAAATATTACACAATGACATGATATAGTAATCAGCGTATAATGAGATAACAGGTGAGAGTGTAATGCTCAGTTTGCAACTAAAATATTTTACGTGTAGAATGAAACTCCACCAAGGACGGTCCCAAGCCCGTCTGAGAAAGGAGGAGGGTTGGGATTAGAGCTAGCAACACTATCCCGTAAAAGCTACATTGCTACGGAAACGATGACAACATCCGAAAATTTTACTTATCAATGGCTGCATGAGTGACGCGAACCTTACAAAAGGTCCCATGTCGGATGGAGATAAAAGCCGGAAGGAAGTTTCTAGCCCGATGGCCGATCTCTTTGCACCGAAAAGCATGATAAGACTTGGTTGCTGGAACGTTCGAACGCTGTATCAAGCTTGCAAGCTGGCTTAAGCCATACATGAGCTCAACAGGTATGATCTGAGTATACTTGGAATGTCCGAGGTGAGATGGACCGGCTCTGGACAACGGAAGCTAGATAGCGGTGAGACTATTATTTGTTTACGAAGGCAAGATAACCTCCATCATGGTGGAGTCGCTCTGCTTGCAAGCAGAAAGACCAGCAGTACTATCATCAATGGAAGTGTGTAAACGAGCGACTCCTATATGCCAGACTAAACTCGAGCTTTTGCAAACTCTTGATTGTGGTAGCGTACGCTCCAACAGAAGATGCAGCCCAAGAGAGAAAGAAGGTTTTACGAAGCCATGCAATCAGTCTTGAGGGTCATCCCATACACGACCTACTGGTAATAATGGGAGATTTTACGCTGGAAAGAAAACTGTAAATACAGGCAGGGAGCGTACCATGGGAGTGCATGGTTTTGGCCAACAGAATGATAATAAGGAGAGGCTACTTGACTTCTGCTAAGAGAACGATCTTGTCGTTGGAGGCAACCTATTCCCCCACATAAACATCCATAAAATAACCTGGTTTTCTACGGACGGCAGAACAGAAAGTCAAATTGAGCACATGATGATAAATGGTAAATGGAGGCGCTCGTGATAAGATTTGAGGGTCATGCGTGGTGCCGATATTGGTAGCGACCATTTCCTGGTTGTTGGAAAGATTTGTTTGAAACTGAGAAAGGCAAATATCGGAATTCAGCGCAGCTCACGGTTGAATGTGAATAAGCTGATCGATGACGCCACGAGAAAAGCTTTTAGCAACATCCTGAGAAAGGAAATCAGCGCCCGGCCCAAGGAGTCAATGATGATTGATGTTTTCAACCGCACACTAAAGGCCGTCGGAGAAAAATCCTCGTGTACATAGAGAGGGGAAAAGCCTCGTGGATCTCGGCGAAAACTTGTCAACTCCAAGAAGAGAGAAAAGATGTAAAGAAACGCATGCTGAGAAAGAAACCGTTCAATGAAAGGAATGCCATCACAGAAGATTATAGAATGAAAGATAAAGAGGTTAAAATATCTGCCAGGAAGGACAAAAGGCGATATGTGGAAAACCTGAAACAACAAGCAGAGAAGGCGTACCGAATGAATGATTTGAGAACGTTATATCAGAATAATCGAAAGCTTTGCAATCGTAGTCAGACAAGCAAACAGCAAGTGAGGACCCGTGTGTTGTGTCTACGCTGCATAGACCTGTCCGCTGTGTGCGTTGACTTATTGATTTCCGTTCGATCACTCACTCACTCACGCGCCACGCTTTTAAACTTTGTCCATCGATAATATAACACTGGTTCCGTTCACCAGTCCGGTCGTTTGTTCTTACTGTTCTTTCGGGAATAAGTGCTTTGTGTTTACTTGTGAATATAACAACTGGCGTCGCGATTCACTGAACCTGTGACATGCTCAGCTCAGCTCGTGCTCCCGATCCGCTTTGGGATGATCCTACTGCTCGTTCAACTGCTGAAGAGTTGCAGAATTTCAAACTATCTTTCAAGGATTATCTTAACATGATAACAATTTTCAATCCAACAATCAAGATGACCTGTGAACAAGAGATCGTCTTCTTACGTCAATACCTTGGACGTGAAGGTCAACGATTTTTCGAAGCCCAGAATCTGAGAACCAAAGCAACGATCAACGAAGTGTTCACTGCACTGGATAAATATTGGGGTTCCCGAGTGAATTTGTTTGTCACACGGTATAAATTTTCCCGAATTCGACAGGAACCTGCGGAATCATTAGATGCGTATATTTCGCGGTTGATCCCGGCAGTCCGCCTTTGCGAATTCAATGCAGTTCCCGCAAAGAAGGTAGAAGAAACCTTTCTAATACAACAATTCATTTCCGGCCTATCGGACGGCAGACTCCGGGAAATTCTTCTATCCGAGGATGCAAATAAAATTACTTGGGAACGTGTTCGTGAGATTGCTCGGTGCCGCACTGATATCATGGAGCAGAATAAATCGTTCTTTCATGCAAGTTCTGAGATATCACATGTGAAGCCAGCTTCTGCCCAACGTTCGAAATCATCGGCCATGAGCTGTTTCCGTTGTGGGAGTAACAAGCATTTAGCGAACAGTCCATATTGCCAAGCTCACAAAGGCAAGTGTAACAAATGTGGTAAGCTCGGTCACTTTGCTCGTGTATGTCGGTCTCAAACAGTTTCTCAAGTTGATACAAGTGACACAGACATGGTCGATTCTAATACAGCAACATCGGAAGCTGAACATATTTATGGCATTTCTAGTCACGAACTTACTACATGCTCTGCAATTGAACCCAAATTACCTTCTTCTGATATCCGTACAGTACATTTTTGCTTGGGTGACAGAATGATAACTTTGCCTATGGAATTAGATTCAGCTTGTCCAATAACAATCGTTCCGTACGAGTTTTATTGTACGCATTTACAGTCATTTCCTATTCAACCATCGAATTATGTTTTTGGAAGTTACTCGAAAAACCCTGTGCCCATTCTGGGATTTCTCAACGTGCCCTTATTTCTGGAAAGGGAGTTTAAATCCGTTGTTGCCGTTTACGTGTCGCACACTAACAGCAAACCGTTACTTGGTCGAAATGCTATGGTATCGCTGCAAGTGACCCCTTCTATTGAAAGAATGACGATTGCTGCGGTGTGTATTGATAAACTGGAATCTCGTTTCCCTAACTTGTTTCGGGATGAATTGGGACGAATCCCGAACGGCAAGCACAGGATAAATCTACGGTCTGATGCTCGACCTTTTGCTATATCTCAGCCACGGCCCATTCCTTTGACAAAACGCAGTTCCGTTTGTGATGCGTTGAGCAAGATGGTTGCAGATGATTTGATTGAACCCATACAATGTTCTGAATGGGTGCATCCCTTGGTAGCGGTTTGGAAGAAAGACGGAACCATTCGCATATGCACTGACTTAAGGATGCTTAATAAATATGTCATTGTAGAAAATTTC
This sequence comes from Atriophallophorus winterbourni, assembly GCA_013407085.1. Taxonomy (NCBI): domain Eukaryota; kingdom Metazoa; phylum Platyhelminthes; class Trematoda; order Plagiorchiida; family Microphallidae; genus Atriophallophorus; species Atriophallophorus winterbourni. The sequence continues at coordinate 10,209 of JACCGJ010014485.1, forward strand.
CACTTCCTACAGCTGATGAATTGATTGTGAAGCTCTCAGGAGCAAGAATCTTCTCAAAACTGGACATCCGAAGTGCATATTTCCACATGCCTTTGACAGACGAATCTAGACCACTGACAGCCTTTCTTACACCTAATGGATTGTATCAGTACAAAGTTCTGCCTATGGGTCTTAACAGCGCTCCAGCAGCCTGGCAGAAATTTATCACATTAGCATTGTCCGACATACCCGGCTGCATTGCCTATATGGATGATATCTGTGTTTTCGGATCATTTTTGGAAGAGCATGAAATTAATCTTATTAAAGTGTTGCATCGCCTCAATTCTTTGAACCACAGGCCACAGGAAAAAACTCCCAATGAGCTTATGTTTTGGGAGACAAGTTCGTACGAAGTTAAATGCCGCATTGCGACCGGCGCAGAGAATCAATAATGACGAGCAGCTCCGTCGACAATGTTATCAAAACAAATACAGGCGGCATGGGCAAACACTCCAACCTGGTTCAACTGTGCGCGTTAAAAAACAAAATTAGTTCAAGGGGGAGAGCGCTTTAAAAGCACCCACGAAAATAAAAACTGCGGTACACCGGCACTTAGGAATTAGTGCTTCAGGGATAGGCCTTCAACTCACGGTATGTGACAGAGAAACGCGGCAACCACAAGTGGAGGGTATAGCCGATTGCGAAGAAAGCTCCGGGTTACGTTAAACCTGTCGACCAATACAAGCGTGGCGGATTGGCTCGAAAAGTAAGGGGAAGTGGTGTGTGTCTTACGCTGCATAACTGTCCGCTGTGTGCGTTGATATTGATTCCGATCGATCATCACTCACTCACGCGCCACTCTTATAAACTTGTCCATCGAAAACACCACTGGTTTCGTTCACAAGTCCGTTCGTGTCACTGTTCTTGGGACTAAGTGCTTTGTGATTACTGTGAATATAAACAACCTGGTGGAGAAGTAATAACTGCCGCGAACGAAGATGTTAGCCAGATGGCGAGAAAATTTTGAGCTCTTCTAACCGCTCACGCTCAAACCAACGTCGATATACCTGAGGAAGCTACAGATCTCGACGTTAACACAGACCCCATCAGCCTCCAAGAGGTGGAATTTGCTATCCAGAGGTTGTAAAATGGGAAGGCACCAGGTGACGATAGAGTGTATGCCGAACTGCTCAAGGCGGAACCCGAAGAGACGCCGAAAATTTTGCGAGACCTATTCCAGAACATCTGGGATACTGAGCAGATACCGGACGCGTTCGGGTACTATAATCAAACTTCCGAAGAAAGGTGACTTGAGCTACTGCACCAATTGGCGAGGTATTACGCTTCTATGAGTCACGAGCAAAGTATTCTGTTGCATGATTCTCTCACGTGTCTCCAATGCAGTGGAATCCATTTTACGACAAGAGCAAGCCGGGTTCAGGAAAGGAAAATCTTGCACTGACCAAATCTTTGTCCTCCATCAGATCATTGAGCAGACACATGAATGGAATGTTGAGCTATGTGTGGCATACACCGACTTACAGAAGGGCTTCGATAGCGTTCACCGACCAGTGTTATGGAAAATCCTCCGTCAATATGGTATACCATCAAAGATAGTTGATCTCATAAAAGCCTTTTATGGGAAGTTTGAATGCCGAGTCGCTCACAATGGAATGCTCACTGAGAAGTTTGAGGTTCGTACGGGAGTGAGGCAAGGATGTATCCTCTCACCGATACTCTTCTCCCTAACAATAGACTGGATTATGAGACAGGTGACCGATGACAGGGCAGCAGGCATTCCATGGACCCCAGCGGGACCGCTAGAAAACCTGGACTATGCGGATGATGTTGCCCTCTTGGCGTGCAAGATCAGTGACATCCAGAGCAAGAGCGATCGACTATCCGAAATTGGCAAGACGGTGGGTTTAGAAATTAATGCTGGCAAATCGGAGGTAATGCGGAAGAATGTTCCGGAGCAACCACCAGTGTTCGTGGACGGTCAACCGCTCAGTGAGGTTACAGATACAGTCTACCTTGGGAGCAAACTGACTGTAAATGGTGACTGTGAAGATGAGGTCAGGAGAAGGATCCGGAAGGCGAACCAAGCATTCTGCATGCTGAATTCCATTTGGAAATCCTCCGCTCTCAGCATTAACACGAAGATCAGACTCTTCAAGAGCAACGTTCTGAGTGTGTTGCTGTATGCATCGGAATGCTGGAAGACGACCGCTGCCATTGAGCGCAGAATGAACGTGTTTCAAACTAAGTGCTTGAGAAGGATTCTACGGATTTTTTGGCCACACACCATTTCGAATGAAGAGCTCCTGAGAAAAACTGGTCTGGAGGTGGTATCTACCGTAGTGAAAAGACGACGGTGGAGATGGTTCGGTCATGTCTGCAGGATGGATCCCAGTTCGCATACGAAGGTAGCCATTCACTGGCTTCCGCAAGGCAAACGAAAAAGGGGACGGCCCAAGGAAACTTGGCGCAGAACGTTGGAACGCGAACTACATGTACAAGGATTCACGGTGCAGACGGCAACGGAAGCAGCGGCCGACCGGAAACCACTGGCGTGAAGTGGTATTCGCATCATGTGCCACTCGCACGGAGAGGACTGAGTGAGTGAGTGAGTGTAGAATGAAGCCTAACTTAGTAAACGTTCATTCGAAAAAGTGTTAGCCTCCCTCTTTCGCAAATATGCAGCCACATAATCTCCCGTTTTGCATCAGCTCCTCGGTCCCTTATTAACCAAGCACACAGAATTGTAACTTTAAGCTTGGCTGCAAGCTAATTATTCCTTTTTATATCAATGTGGAAACATATGATCTAACTGATAAACTGCAAATATTTCCGGTGAAAGATTTGGCTGTAATAGTAAAACATAATTTGAAAATCTTAATCAATTATTTCGGATTTCACCAAAAATTTCAGGTCGAATAATTAAAAACCTACTTACAAGTTTAATGTTATATGCTACAATATAAAATGATTGAATCTCTTACAATTTTTATAGTAGAGTTTGCATTATGTATGATAACATAGGACAGCCAAAGCAAAAGCAAATCGAAATGATGTATTTTTTGTTTTTTAACAGATAACGTTTTTTCGTAAAATTATGGAAGACTCGAATAACTGTTAAATTTGACTAAGCGACCATCTAGCGTTTGATTAATCAGGTACACTTCGAGGGCACCATATCAAGATGTATCAGATATACTAATGGCGTTAACTCGGGCTCAGTTCCTGATCTGAACATCTGCGTGGTCTTCGTCAGTGAGATATCGCAACTTTTTTAGCGTTACATATCTTTATTTCATGCATGTCAATAATCATTGCGTGCACGAGTACAGAAATATAACAGTACAATTTAAAATTTGTTCTCCATTCAAATTGAACAGATGTACGATTGTGAATTTCACGAGCAAAAAGACTTTATATAAAATATAATCTGAGTTTTGAGTTCGTACAAACTGTGACCACCGAAGCATAATATGACTTAAGTTCCGAATAAGTTCCTTGTTTAATCCTTAGTTCTAGAAAGCAATAACTTTGTAATGTAATCATAAATAATTTAGTGAAAGGCCTAGAATAAACTATGGTGAAATGTACCAATATTTTTAATCTGAGCCAATAACAACAAAAGCCATTCGCGGAAAGTGACACGTCATATTTTTTTATCAAATGGTCTACTCTAATTGGATTCCGTTTCGGTATAAGTGTTGAAACTTTTGTGTCTCTGTGTTTACGTTTGATAGAAATGCAAGCACATGAGATTCTTTGTTGAATCCTATGACAGTAAAGTCATCTACATGTATTTGGAAACATGCAATTTAACAGTACTCGTCTCAGGCTAATCCGATGGTTGCATACAAGTTCAAAACATTTTTATTTCACAATATATCTGTAAGTGAACTTAGTTTATGATTATTCCACAGTTTTCAGTCTTTTTTCTTTTCTTTATTTCGTTTTGCAGACCATTCTGTCTCTTCAACTAAATGTTTATCACCCCCTATTTTCAACGAGAAGCTTGATACGTAATTTGATTTCACCTACGGAACTCTACGAGCTAACTTCATCGCTAATTATAACCCACCATGCAAACCAGTCTAAACATTTATCTAGAATATTTTTAATCATTCACCTCAAGTCGTAGAGGAACCAAATGTCTGAGAACTGCGACAACTAAGATTTATTTACAAAGAATGTTTCCGTTACAATGACAGAAATTACAGAACGGTGACGCTGCTTCAATTGGTCTCAAAAGTGTTTGAGAGAAAAATAACGGCAAAAATAATGGCCAACACGGATTTCGCAGAAACCGTTCTTGTCTAACAAATTTGCTGACGAACTTGGACGATTTTACGTGTGTTGTAGATGCAGGCGTCTGCAATCATGCATGTTGCCTTTACATTTCTAAATCATTCGACAGAGTTGAACATAATTTAATATTGAACAAACTACAGTACGCCGCATTAATTAAACATTATATGAATGGATTCGTGTTTATCTCAGCAACAGATACATCAAGGTAATTGTGGATGGCATATTATCGAAGCAAATCAATGTCACTAGCGGTTTTCCGCAAGAGACTACTTGACCAGAGCGGGCTATCACAATGGAGAATTTGAGGCGAACTTAGTCTTACGTACAACGTTCTTACCACTATCACTGGTAAAACTGATCCTGTCTTTTCGGCCTGATCAGAATAAACGGTATCAAACCAGTATGAAATGAACCGTTGGCTTCAACATACACTTGATGAAACACAACCTTGCAATGTAAATAATTGTTGACATTGTTTACGCTTACATGCACTGGGGTCCTTGAAATGTATGCTGACTGGAAAAATGAAAATTTTGGTAATCTATACGCATACCCTCCAGGTTGAATGGAATTATTTTAAAATGGGTAATGCATAACTGATTTGTTTCATGCTCCAACATCATATTCAATATTATTTATGTAACATCAATTCATGGTTTCAGAATTTTATCGACATGACGATTTTCTTAGTTTGCTCATGTTGAAATTTATGTCTTAAGAAATTCGAACACAATTTTTTAATTTAATTGTAATGCTTTATGTAAGTTGAAGACGAGCGATAAATAATTTGTAAGATTTAACATAAAAGTAATATTGGCTGATGAATGTGGAAAACGGACAAGAAACATCGTTCAGTCGTCGAATTGCAAGTTGATGTCGGGACCTGTTCGTCAATTTGCATTTATTATTTGGTGAAATTATTGTCAAAGTTGCAAATTAGTGTATATGAATAAAACAAATTTCTTGTTCTTATTATTCTAATACGCGCTTTGATGACGATCTCAAATAAAATCGAAGTTGAGAAGTGTATTCTTAATTGCTTACACTGTTGTATTTCAGTTGTAAATAATTTGCGTGTACTGGGTATCATATGCATATATAAATTTAAGTAAAAATACTTGCTTGAAATTGTGTTATGTTCGATCAATGTGATATTTAATGTTTAATTCGAAAAAAAGTTTTTTTTGCTCAGCTGATTTAAAAAAGACGGTGGTTGCATTCATGAAATATTTGGTACACAATAACCCAATATATTTTCCACAAAATACTTTTAGTTGTAGTGTCAATGTGTCTGAGATGTCAGCTACACAAAATATCGGTAATTTGAAAGCATGCTGAATATTTGTAAAAGGGAAACGCCTTGTAATATAGGTCAAAAAGACGTAGTTCTTTGCAGGAGCAGTGTAATAGAACGGCTCCAAATTATATTTTCGTTTATAACATTTGTCATTCTATATGAATTAAAAATAATCCTGCTGTTCATATGATTGTAAGCGTTAAAGACCGGTATTGGTGATAATATTTTGGTGCTATAAACAACACCATACATTGTATTTAACTAATGATTGGATGATGTATTGGCGCTATTCCAGAAATAAGTGAAACCTGAGTCTTAAATCGATGTAGTCAACATATGTTTGGGACAAGGTGTGCCGAATTAATAAAACGAAATGGAAAGCTTACCTAAGCTAAGCCCCGGCAAATACATTGCTAATGAATAAATGGTTATCAAGCATCAGCTGTTGAACAGGTGCGATTATTATTATATATATATATTATATATATATATATATATATATTATATATATATATATTCAAGATTCAGAATTTATGGTTACAAAAAGCACGTAGCTTCAACAATTACCATATCATAGTAAATATGCTTCAATAAGAGGGATTAAAATACAATTAACGATGTCACTGGAGTCAATAATCTGTTAACCCTGAGTGCAATACACAGGCAGCGTCATCGGCCCCCCCCAATAGTAGCGAGAGTGGCATAGTAACGAGGTTTTGTAAAAACGGCTCAATTTTTTCAAGTCCATCATTTATTTGCTCAATCGATCAGTTCAAAGCTCTCAGAAATCGTCGGCAGACGCATCTTCTTTCGTCGGATCTCGTTCATCTCGTTGTTTAGCCGATCACACGCTCGCATCAGTCTCGTCCAGGTTGAAGACTTCAGCTGCAAAGAACTGCCTGAGTAAGGACCGAAGAACCTGCTGCTGCCAATCAATAAGGGATTGGGAATCCACCGCTCCGGCATCGCCCGGCACTGTCTTGAACGTGATGCCATTGCGCTTCTTGAAGCTGTCTAACCAACCGTCGCTCGCCATGGAGTGTGGGATGTGCATCAGCTCGGCCAGTTTTATCGCCTTCTCCTTGACCAGATAGCCGCTGACAGGCAGATTCAGTCCGCTTGCTTCCTTTAGCCACATCAGCACTCCCTCCTCAAACTTCGGGTCGTGAGGCTGCGTCAGCTTCAAGCGTTTCGATGGAACTCCAGCTTTGATTGCAGCTTCAATTGCATCCTTCTTGCTGAGAATGCCCTTCACGGTGGTTCTCTTAACTTCGACGCCTATTGCTTGCTAATCTCTCTCACCAACTTGGACTGATTCGGCTCCTTCTTCGCAGCATCGATGATCTCGAAATTCTCCTTCAGCGTAAAGTAGGTTAGCTTGCGTTTCTGAGCTGGCATTATTGGCTAAATAGTTAGAAAAATAACGATGTCACTGTTGTGAGTATCTGTTTGTGCGCGCGCTATAGTGGGTCTATCTATAGATACTTAAAGCAAGAGTAGGAAAGAGGCTTGTTGTTGTGCGTGAGATGATTGTCTTGTTGTAGCTTGCGTCAGGGAGAAACATCGCGTGTTTGACCTTGAAACAGGCTGACTATATGCGTAAAATGCGCAAAAATGCACTTTTAAATAGTCACAGAATAGTGGCATAGTAACGAGAG
>JACCGJ010014486.1:0-19925 GCA_013407085.1 Atriophallophorus winterbourni
GTTTTCTGACTAATTATATAAATTGTGAGCAAATTAGCCAGCGTGCTTTTTTACAATTATATTCTAATTTCTACCATTCTAAGTTTATTGTGAAGCTCCATTCTTATTTTAGTCTAATAAGCCCATTAAATTGCGTTTGAATAGCTCGCGATCTTCACTCCAAACCACAATTACCTAAATGTTTATTTGTGACATTCCAAATATTCCTTGCATCTATTAATAAGTACTTAAGTTTACCCATTCAAAACTATGAATCCCATGTCGTCATTTGCTGAGAAGAATATCAAATCAATGCAGCGAATATAAAGTCGGTCAATGACGCGTATTTTTGTCATTCAAATCAAAGCGGAACGCAGAAAGAACCGATTAAAAGAATTCGCTAGAAAATTATCAATCGACCAACTGGAAAAAAACGTTACTAGATATATTCGAGCAACTGATACAAAAGTTTTTGATCAATCCTTCCTAAAAACATTTCCGCCACATTTTAAGGAATGTTTCACGTACAAATGCTCATCATTTAAATAGTATGCATTAATAAAATAATGATTCGGACCAGTTTCTACCAAAATATTCGTTTCTCAATTCCTCACTAACTGTAAATTCTACTTCAAACTTTCGTCCCATACATAACTAACATTTCATATATCAATGTTATACTGTTGATGTTGTAGTAAATGCATTTTAGTACATGAATTACTTGAATTACATGACATTTACGGCGAGATTGCTAAGTAAATCAGACTACGTAAACAAACAATGTATTATGGTGCCGTTATCATTGTATATTTCATTTTATTCATCTACTAATTTGATCATTGTTTTGTTATAATGCATACATATAAAAATATATACACAAAATTAAATATATTATTTACGCCACTCACGTGTTTTTTTGTTATGACAAGTCTATCGTGTGTAATGGCTTTGGAATTGCATGCAGTTTTACTTTGCGAAGTGTGTCTCGGTTTATTTGGTAAAATAATCAGAAGGCACAAGTTGTTAGTGGTGAAATCTCCGCTGGATCAACCGCTACAGCATCAATTTAAATAGTTCATGAACATGACTTAAAATTTCGGAAGTTCCACGCAGCTTCATTCTTAGGTATGAGAAAGAACGCTCACAACACATAGCACACTAAAAAAGAGAACAGTTTGGAAAATCGTCGCGCAGCATTAATTGGCAAATCTCTGACTAGTTAGACTTAGTAGGTTTAGTTTCAATGAGATTTGATCGGTAATTGAATTAATAATCTTGATACAATGATAACTATATTGCAACATGATATCTGTAAAAGAATTAGATTGAAGAGTAATACAACTTCACCCACAAAACCATGCTTATTACAGCGATTCTTATTTCATAAAAAAGCTACACGCATTCATAAATAACGGACGACTTCTGACTGTGAAATTTGACAAAAAAGATTTTCTTTCGTTCTAGTTTCTAAAATTCTTGTTGAGAAGCTCGTTATTCTCAATGCTTTTGATTGAAGATAGCACACAAAATAGCAAGTAGTTCCATTAATTCTTGGACAGCCAATCGAACAGGTCCTTGCACAACAATTCCCGGGTTTAAATATGAAATCAACAAACTGTATAATACTAGAATTTTTCTAGTACAGGATTATGTATGCCCCATTGTGACTGTATCTCATTGTGTTGAAAATATGGGACATTTGTCATTGGTCTAATATGAGGATGTCCTTTTCGAATTTTGTTAAACATTTTCATGTTCATACAAATATAATTTAGCCAATCACCTTCTTGCGTTTTATATCTGCTGTTTGAAATTGACTGCTGATATTTCCACTTATACGATAATTTTGGTGAATGATAATTCTCGTCTAACGTTTGGTTCTGAAAAACCATCATTCATGGATTATAATGGATTGTTGTACATTCTGCATCCCAAAAATATGGTCAACCACCAAAACACATCCTATTTTAAAGATCATTTTTGCCCTGAAGATGAAAACGATAAAGCATCTAAGATGAGGACAACAAAACTAAGGTTCAACAATTGAGAAACCTTATCCTGAGTGAAATGCACAGAAGCTAGATGGGAATGGACAAAATAAAATCACTCTCCAGATATGATATTTGGTGAAGTGAGCTATACAACATTATGAGATTCTCTGCACCGCTCCGTGAAGCAAATTTGTACAAAAGCATTTCAATAATGGAGAAATGAATGTACTGACGACAATGCATGCGAATTAGTGTTGACTGCTTCTCCGGCGTCAGCTTGCTTTAATACTGATTATTTTGACAACGTCACTAAGGGCAACACTCAAAATGAGGAAATGATGCAATGCTTTTGTCATTAAAAGATATCACAAATATTGATAGCATAAAAAATCACAGTTTTGCTTGAATGAAATAAAACCACGGTTGAGCAGCACTGGATGTCGCCATTTATGCACTGCTCCATATCTTTGTTCGAATTATGTGTTGCAAAATACGGTTGAACACTCAAGGGCTAATTATAATAATCTCTAATATTTGGACAATTTCAGAGATAACTTCTTGCTCTTATACTGTAATCCAGTACATTAAAATAGGAAAAAAACCTGAAAGAAATTTCAAGTCTCAAGCACTCCGAACGTCCTACAACGTATGAACTCTGCAGATGCTACGCACGTTCATGGAAATGATTTATGACAAGTTCGTGATATAGTCGTCAGGATAACTTGAATTTTAATAATTGAAATTACGGATTTCGAATTTGCTACGGTTTGTCAGAGACACAAGTATCACATTCAATTCAATTGATCATAAAACAATCATACGAAGTCCTGAAATATAGAACAAATATAAGAAACGCTACAGAAACGGTCGATTGAGATTGCCTGAACTAAAGAAAATGCAAGCTCTAAACGGATCTGGAATATTTCTGAATACAGTACAAGAAGGGAGGCTTGCGGTACTTTTAAATGCCTAGCTCAAGTTCGAATCAGCACCGAACGCAACCCGGTAATCAATCATGGTTGAGCAATTGCAGTTGCGCTATAGGAAGAACCAATCACAGACGAACAATGTTTGAGAAGGCAATGTTTACCACATTAACCAATCGGAGATCAGCAGTTGCAGTTGCGCTATAGGAAGAACCAATCACAGACGAACAATGTTTGAGAAGGCAATGTTTACAAAATTAACCAATCGGAGATCAGCAGTTGCAGTTGCGCTATAGGAAGAACCAATCACAGACGAACAATGTTTGAGAAGGCAATGCTTACAAAATTAACCAATCGGTGATCAGCAGTTGCAGTTGCGCTATAGGAATAACCAATCACAGACGAACAATGTTTGCGAAGGCAATGTTTACAAAATTAACTAATCCGAGATCAGCAATGTTTTGAAGATAACATCAGTAGAATGAAACAAAGCCCTTTGTTTTAGACTCAATGTGATTAAATTTAATGCTGATCCCACTAAGTTCAATTCAGAACATTGCTATTCCAGAAGCGTTCTGTTACATAAACTCATTAATGAACTCAACAAATTTTACCGAAATTACCAACAAATTGTGTCAAAGTTCTGTTGGCAAATATACCGTTGGGTGAATTATAGAATAACTGCAATCTAGGTGAGTAAGTGAGCAACTTATAGATGTTCAATACCAAGTAGAGATACAGACAATAATGGAAATAACCATATTGATTCTCCAGAGCTGCATGTGTGATATGCAGGAATTTGCTTATCATTCGCACGACTCAAACGCAGCTGTAAAGTAGAGTCTTTGATGCTGCCATGTGACAAAATAAAAAATAACCATCGCAAATCTACTTTATCCCACGCTATTCCTCGAAAGAGATGAGGATGTCTAACCCTATCAATTGAAGTCTCTTATACGAGAGGTGGTCATTTGAAAGTGTTTTATGGGAGCGTTACTAGATATTCCATTGAAAGATTGGGTGAATAGGTGACTCATCTCATGCATCTAGTTCCGTCAGGCCTATAGTCCTCCGTTAACTTAGTGTCATGAAAGCGTAAAAAATTTTAAGCGACCGACATATGCAACTATTATATCAACGATAACCGTTTCCTTTGCCAAACAAGTGTTATCTGAAGATGTAGTAATGCTTACCTTACGGTTTGCCTGCAATTTTGCTATTCAGAATGGCACGACAATGACAGAGTGTGCTTCTTATTAGCCAAGTGCTCAGTCGGCTTTTATTCACCGATGGTGGAGCAAATAGTGTAGAGATCACTAGTGTGAGGAGAGAAAGACTAGACCATTATTACGGAGCGCACTCATGTCTAATCCGATTGATACCATCTAGAATGCACAGGAAGCGTGCCGCTGATTTTTGATATTAAGTAGTATAAAATGCAACTCAATTGAGGCAAATCATAAAAATAAATCGCGGGGTAATAAAAATAGGCAGTAAAATTTGTCGTTCAGCTTCTTAGACAGGGGTGGTTTTACATGAAAATCCTGACAGTAAGAGACTCATAGCATAACGCGGTATTATAAAGTTGTTTCAATGTTATGTGCTTGTGGTGGTTGATTCAACGTACATGTTACCATTGATAGAGTAAAATTAATGGAAAATAAATAATCGTATTTCTCTGTTGAAATAACCATCAGTACGGTAAAAACCAGTTCACCATTTTACAAATAATAAATATGAATTACTGAAATGCAGCGTGATGAATTCATTCTAACCTTGAATCGATGGTAAAACCAGCTTTAGTAATTCTTCAAACCGTTTTAAATAAAATATTGGTTGACTACACCAAGAAATGATTTTGAGTGCTAACATCCACTGCACTATCACTTTATAATTGGTTTCAGGCTGTATACCGTCATTAGGTGGAGAGAGCGAGATTTAGCTCATGGAGTGTCGAAATACTGGAAAAGTTCTACGCAAATTTATTTTTTAAAGACATTGCTAGAAATGGTTAGTAAAGCGATCCAAAATGTTCGATGTCAAGTTATGAAGCATATAAAATAGAAATTGCTTTGAGGTTTATCACCTTTCCAATTTTTTAAGGTTTAGTGAAACTTATCATACTGTTTTTACCTAATGAGGACATCATGGTTTAGATCGGTGCGGTATATTTTCACATAACTATTTTGAGTTCAATAATAACTGACTTTTGTTTCGAAACATTATTCGAAAAACAAAATGTACAATATTTTCAAATTGAATTTCCTCCTTTTTCTTCGAATGATGTATATTGTACACACATAAATGTATGCTCCAAGACGCCAGATCCTTTTTTTGCATTAGTAACGTGAACACGCAAGAAAACGTTATTTCGCGCAATAATGCTTAGATAAGTCGAAAGACGAACATGATCTTGAATTTTGGAAGAACTTTGTATATTATTTCTGGATGCCATAATAGAATTGGCTACCGAAGTGTTTTTAAATTGGTATCATACATTAAGCAAAATATTGACACTTGTGCCATCCCAAAAAAACAATGACGTAAAAATAAATCTTTGTAACTAATACAAAGCATTTAAGTAAAAAAATTTAGGAGTACAATTCAAAATTAGACGAAAGTTGACATTTGTCTTCAACGACGGAAACCTGAAAAGAAATGGCCTTGAAATAAAAACAATGTACTACTTAAAATTAGAAGTAGCAACTGTAAGACATAATTTTCCACGAATCGTCATTTTTAATTTGATCACACATTTCGATTACTGTCTATTACTTAATCAGAAATACTCTGTTTATTTTTTTTTGATTATACTATGTTTATTCTGTAAGATAACGCAGTGCGTAATAAATTTCGAGTTTTACAATCGTCCATCTATTAATTCAGTTTAAGGTGGTTAAGGCATGGAAAAATGATGAATTTACGTTTAAGTTTGTATCTCAAAAAGTATTCAAGGTAATTATTTGAAATTTGGTGTGCTGTTTGTTTATATAAAGATGTATTAGCTTTTTCTGAATTTTATGTGATTTCCGTGTAAAACAAAGGTTTGGTAAGTATTTTTATATAAAAAAATATTTTCGAAAAAAACTTATTTTGCTCATCTTAGTGTGGGCAATGAAAAAGGTATAGAATGAATGCAAGTGTTTTTACAGGATTTTCAGAGTGTATAGGGTGCAATAAGATGCTAAAGTAGATAATTTAACCGTGTTTGTGTAGTTGTGCATGCGAGAAAAAATTCTTGTAAAGGTTTGCGTAAGAAAAAGCACACTTACAACCAACATAGATGAAACTAAAAGAGATACAACTTTCAAAACACACTTTTATTGACTCCTTGGCAATTTTTACACGTCCAATTTGAATGCTAATCATGTAGAATTTTCATCAAATATTCAAATCGAAGACCGAACTCAACCAGGAAAAATTCGTGAAATGGTTCATAATGATTTTTGGAAAATTACAAATTATCGTTGCAGTCGCAGCAACATATCTGCCAACTATCGTAACAGAACAATATCAAACTTCCATAATTTTGCATTTATTTAACATTTTACATTGCCAAAGTGTATTTGTTGTATCATAAGATAGCTTTCGAAATTAATTCCTTGGCAGTTTTGCACAAGGCTACAGTTTATATGTAAAATTGAAATATTATATAATCTGTTTTCTATCAAATATATTACATATATATTACCGGCTGTTTTTCAATTATAGCCATATTATATCACGCACTTACCATGAGTTAATACGCAAATGTAGTCAAATCGTTATGCAACAAATACGTGTCGAAATTTCGAAAGAATGTATCGACGCTGTGAGCGGTGTCAATAGTTTCGGGGACGTCATTCAAAAAGAAACAGACACCTACAAAATAAAAATATCGGCGACACCTAATACGACAATTGTGAATTTGTAGTGTCTCTGAGTGTTGTTAGTCACGGTATTCGAATAAATGTTTTAACGGATGATATGGAGTGTGTAATATTTTTTTGTAAGTGTCACATCACTCCGTAGACTTCTTTAAATGAGGTTGGAGATGCGCAGTCGTTGAATTCGTTCCTTGTACGACAGTTTCTGGTAACCAATTTGGTTGCGCGATGCTATATTCTAAGAAGCAGTAGAATATCCTTTCTGAATCAGGAAGTCCAAGGTTGAAGTGCAAGTTAAATGTTTAAAATTATGTAGATTTAAATTATTGTGGGCAACTTTTTAAGCAAGAAAGATCTGAAAATCCGTCGCAGCATAGCCAGAAGCTCGAAAGCACGCTTGTAAATAGCTTTAAAATGCACGCTGTTTTGTAGCCCGCTGCCTACCCATACTCTAATATCCTTTTCAGAATCGGTCGGGCTCAAAAGTTTCTACCAAAAATGTGATACGCAATTGGAATGGCTTACCAAATTACAGCACCATGCATTTACGAACATTAAATGGTAGGTTGTTACTCACTGACCATTAAAAAACGCATCCAAATCACTTTGTAGCTGTAAACAACCCGCAATTGATTCTATCTGCGTCCAAATTTTAATATCGTCGAAATAAATGAATGTACCCCCTTGATTCGTACAATTGCCTGACGCTCAATAGGTAACTTTGAATTTATATGGCGAGCTGTCTGCTGATGGCAGTCTGCTGTAGCTTTTGCTGTATTCCCTAGTGATAAAATCAGACAAAAACTTTGGACATATCTACATAGTAGGCGTGGATGCTGACTCCTCCGTTACCGCTTTAGTCCAGTAATTTAACATCCTCAGCAAGTTTGTCGAGCATGCACGATATTTAAGAAAACCATGCTAAGTTGAAAATATTATCTTTCGCAATTCCAAGTGGTGAACAAGTTTGTTTGGCACTGTAATCTCTAGAACTTTGGATATCAGAGGAATTAAGGCGGCAGGACAATAGTTTACAGAATCTGAACGACTATCACCCGTATAAATAGGTGAGGTAACCATAAACTTCTACTCCGCTGTTACAACTTTTTCGTTCCGAGAATTTTCAAATTATTCACTTAATATTGTGCACAGAATTTTAGTATTATTCAAGCGCCAACGTTGTTAATGTCAAACACCTTCACTTGGGTACTTCAGTATTAAGACCACTACGAGTCATAGGCCAGCAACAAGGTTTCTCCATTCGATTCTCTCATCCTCTAAATTTGAAAACCACACGATGTTCCCTTTATTTCATGATAAATGTGAAATGTTTCCAACGTGATGTCAGAATTCGATCACCGAAAACAATTTAAACCGCACTCCATTGGGCCAGACCACATTAGGTTCCCATCACCTAAACCGGACTGCAAGTAACCGAGTAACTGTTGCCAAATGTGCAATGTGATCAAACGCAACTTTGTTTCCACGCATCATGCTTGCATTCATGTATCTCATTGATAAACGATAAATTCCACAACAATAATGCCAAATATCACCTGGCCTAGCAACCTGCACCGATCGGACTTCACTGAGGCACCGGTTTCGATGAATTCGATACTCACAAGCAGGCGTTCTCTCGTGTATCCGAATGAAACTCGGCCACATATTATTTCAATCCATCTTTTACGATACGTTTGGTGCTGACCTCATTCGAAATGACATCTTGTTACCAAGTCTCGCTGCACGTACAGCACGACACTTTGTGCATAATCAGATGTGTGCTGGTTCATGTTATCAGTCCCACGCATCCACCACGTTTGCCGCACCGTTTCCGGGTCAAAGTGCCAGCCAGCGAATTCCATGATGTACCCGAACCCCGACGACTACCAATACCCGACATATTCTGTTATGCACTTGATAATTCCACGATAATTGCAATTGAATTGCTAATGTGCATGTTTCGAGCAGGACTTTCGAGTTGTTAAAGGTAGCCAACAGATTAGGCTTATAGAAATGCTAGGGAAGTATTTGTTTTCAATGCAAATGACGTATCTTACGTTAGCACTTAAAACAACTGGAATGTTTGGAGCAAAAGTATGATAAACTGGATCTAATCACGCAGTCTCCATTCGATTAATAAAAAATAGTATGAAACCAGTAGTAGAGTGTACATGAGGTAGCAGCGAATAACAAAATATATTGATTATTTTTCGGCGCGTAAATTTATGTGACTGTGTTGAACTAAATGTGATCATTCGGGGAGCTGAACTCATTTTGAATCATATTGAAAATTCTACGTGAATGTGAAAACGTATGGGTTCAATCAGAACATGACCACTTTAGTCTTTAATGCTAATACGCTCGTTAAGCGAAACTGATCACACGCAGAACGCGCTTGGCCTAACCGATTTTGTTTATGCTCAAAGAAAATTGGTTTCAAGTAAACAAATAGATTTCAAATTTTTTAAGTACAGTCAATGCGACCTTGGTGTTATCATGGCGTCTTTTAAAAGTGAGGTGCCTGGTTCCACCTTCTTCATGATTGGGCATTTTTATAGAAATGTGCTCAAACTTAATCGCCACAAACGTGGAAAAAATTAACTGCGACGGCATAAAACCCCGCCCAATGGCGAGTGTGATCGGGAGTCTTCATTTATTTTTAACTCAGAGCTAATAAACACCATCAAAAGTTGGTAAATCTGATAAAACCCGTAAGTTTCTCAGCAGCATTCATGATGTTAAAGGAATTAAGTTGATGAAACTGAAACTTATTTTGACAAGAACGGTAAGCTGTCAAAAATGTCTTTTGATTTATGAACATTCTGAACGTGCAGCAAGATATAATTTGAATAAAATTTGAGTGATTTAAGTGACATTTCCTTCAAATTCGGTTTCTACATAACTTGAATTGGTGAGGCTAATTTGTTACTGTGCAGCGCAAACTCTTGTATTTTTTAGTTTTCGCGTATTGCTCTCTGCACATGCTCATGAGGGATCAGGCAATTACAGGGGGCACGCATCTAAAAACATATCGAATGCTAGCTACCAAGTGTAACTTAATATAATCAGGTTATTTCAGAATTATGAATGCACTTCATCATATGGGCGCTTGTAGTGTGAATAATTGAGCACAACAAGCAAAGTATCTGAATATATTTGAGACCGATCGGGAATTCATAGTCCTAAAATACTGGTCTGAATCTTGCTTCACCGCTTGAGTACCAAACGGGAAGAGCAAATCCGTGAGGAGCAAACTGGGTTTCGTGCCGGTCGAGGGTGCATAGATCAAATCGTCACACTCCGTCACTTACTAGAGCAACGCCACGCATTTCGTAGGTTAACTATCGCGGTATTCCTTGACATCCGAGCGGCATTCGATTCAATCGATCGCGAAAGTATTTGGAACTGTCTGCTGAGACATGGAGAAGTATGTTTGGATCTTGAAAGCATTATATTGCCAAACTTCTGGCAGGGTTCGAGCGTACGGACCATTGTCGTCCTCGTTCAATATCTCCAGCGGGGTGCGGCAGGGCTGCCCTATCTCGTCGTTCCTTTTTAACTTCGCGATCGACGATGTCCTAAGGGAAGCTTTAGCTCGTTTGGTGGGCGCAGGTGTTGAGATTTGCTGGGTGAGAGAGCTACCGATCTAGAGTATGCGGATGACATCAAACTTCTGGGAGATGACCCTCACATAATGTAACAAGCCCTGGACCGCCTGGCACTTGAAGCTTCAAGGTATGGCATGTGCTTTGCGCCTAATAAGTGTAAAACACTAACCCAGGATTTGAGCGGCTCTCTTCCAAACCTAACTGTGTGCGATGGCAATCTTAAATTGGTCGATAGCTTTGTTTACATTGGCAGTTGTATCTCTGCTAGCGGTTGTGTCACAGACAAGATCTCACATCTTGTTCGCAAAGCGGGTGCAGCGTTTGCTAACCTTCGCCAGTTGTGGCGTCGACGTGATGTCTCACTCCATACTAATGGCCGAGTGTACAACGCAGTGGGGCGTGCTGCACTACTTTATGACTGCGAAACCTGGTCTATCAGAGCAGAAGATGTCCGTCGGCTTTCTGTCTTTGACACCCGTTGCCTGCGTTGGATTGCTCGCATTCGGTAGCAGCATCGCGTTACAAATATAGATGTATGCAAGCTGGTGTTAGAACCACGGACTGAGAGAAATGCTGATGCTTGCTCGTTTGCGATGGTTGGGACATGTTTTAAGAATGCCTATTCACCGCACTTGCGGTACAAAGGCGTTTGTAAAAGAGATATGAAAGCTCTTGGCATTGACCCGGCGAGTTGGGAAGAACTTGCTCTTGACTGCTCACATTGGAAACACTGTGTAAAGCGTCGTCTGCAAGCTGGGGAGGAGCAGATACAGCTTTTGGCTGCTGAACGCAGATCACGCCCCTGGCGTGCAACTGACGCAATACAACTGAGTTCTGACATTCGTTGCCAGCGCTGCGGGAGAGATTGTTCCTCCCGAATCAGACTGTTTAGTTATTCCAAAAGCTGCAAAACTTGAACATTCACGCGATTGTGATGTACATCCATGGTCGACATCGACCGAAGGAGGCCAACAACAACAACAACTCACCGTTTGCCGTACCGCGCCTTATTCTAAGAGCCTGGCAGAAGCTGAGAGAAACGATCTGGTGGCCAGTCCATGAAGTGGCGCGTTGGGATAAAGAAACTCACCGTAGCGCTATGCTCAGTCGGGCGTATTCGTTTGCCTGGGTTAGGTCCAAAAGCTCCACCTAATAGTTGGCTAGAAACCTTACGAGATATGGCTGCAAGCCGAAGTCAGTGGCGGCAGTGTATTTTATTATGTGTGTCATATTTTTTATCCGGTATTATTTTATATAAAAAACAAACAAATATCAAAATCGCATGCAGTGAAACTACAATAACAAGCTGCTTTTTGCACATTTGCTTTGGCACAGTCCACTTGCCTGCTTTCCCTTTTCACGCGCTTGCTTATCTGCTTTTCCTGCTTCATATTGATTGGCACTTTTTCTGGCTCCAGACTTGTGCTTCATGATGATGATGATGATCATAGTCATGAAAAGAAAGTATACAATGATCTCGCCTGTCTAAGTTTGGTAGGCCTGTCTTAGGATTGATCAGCTTAATGCAATTCAAACTTGAACCCCGTTCATACAAACAAACTTGGTCTGGTGAAGCGTCTGTGTCAAAAACGAAATCTTACCAAAAATTCTGCTCTAACCGATTCATTGCAAACTTTCTTTTCTTGAAACCGCCCCCATAAGTACAGCAACGTTGCCTGTATTGTCCTCTGCCAATTCTCAATACTTCAGTCTGTAACAAAGATGCTTCAACATTAACTTTACGTTTTCAACTCATAATTTTCTCTAATATGGTTTGTGAAAGATTTAGCAAATAAAAACGTCCATTCCACCAAATAGCACGAGGATCTTAACATCTGTGTTTGGTTCTTCATTTAGGAAATGTATCGAACTCCAACCGCAAAACCTTGAGAGTGGTTCATGAACTATTCCTCTCGCTTGAACATCGTAGTTCGTCCATTATCTACATAAAACAAATTGCGTTGCAGGCTTTAATACCGAAATTTCAAACTATTCATAATTCACAGCTGCTCGAAGGGATAAGACGCGAGCTTGCCTTTCGGACGTGTATGTACCCGCACTCCAGGTGTCTCCACTAATGAGATCGTTAGCACTATGTACAAACGCACAACAATTGTGGTAAAATACCTAAATCGCTTCCCTCAGGCACTTAGTTATATCTATGATTGTTTGTGCTGCCATTAAAAGTGAACAAACTTTTGAAAGTAATTACCTAATCTCGATATGTTTGGAAAATTTCGATGTGCTTGTGATTAAATATTCTCCTCGATCCGGCAATTCTTAACAATGCGTCAGATTGCTCGACAATGTTTCTGTAACAGCTTCGAATCGTTCGTATATCAATAAGTTATTTTTCGCAGTTAGATATAGACCCTACAGTGCATAAATGAATTTTAAGTTGCTGTTTTGGGTCGAAAATTGAGATCGATATCTGAATAGGAGTTATAGTTAATTGACCATATCGAATAAGTGCTGCATTTTGTCGAAACTGGTTATATTCTTACACTGATTCATAAGTTTAGTTAGTACTTGATAAACGGAATTGGAATAATATGATTGATAATAAACGGCGAGCAAAAGACGGAATTAGTTATGTACAGTCATATCACAAGAACAGAATTTTGTTGTTTATTATGTGGGAACGAAAGGGATTGGTTCCATATAAATGAGACAAGTGAACAACCTATTCTTTTGAACGTTACGTTTTTCATCGCAAACATTTGCGATTCGATTGAACAAAGCGGATTGTGCAAACTAAACAATGAATTGAAATGAAAAATGTTTGTCCAACCCCTTTGCTCGTAGCAGCGTCTCGATAAGTTCAACAGGATTTTTTTTAGCTTTTTCTTCTAAACTTGAACACAATCGATTCGTTAAAAATGACCAATTCCTTGCTACTTTACACAAACCACGAAAAGGGTGTGCTTAATATAAGCGTAAGTCGTATGGGGCTTCGAAACATATTGCCATAAAGTGATTCCATGCTGACACCGTTAGAGCTATTCAGTAGATTATCACACATCCGCATTGAAGTGCCTTGTCAGAAAACGCTGTTTACATGTTACAGATTTCACAAAACGAAATATTCGCTTCTTGACACTTGAAATTTCTGAAGCTTACATCCGTGATTGAGAAACATTTTGAAGGATCATAACTGTTATTCTATTTTTATACCATTATACATCTGATCAACAAAAATAAGGCATTTATATTCGTGGTATCAAATGTAATATTAATATCTATTCTCGATTTGATAACCCTGAATATCAAAAGTTTGATCTGAAAATGTTTCGCAACTGATTATTCGGTCGCTGCTAACATGAGAACAAATTCTCACATCAAGCTTTCTAAGAAAACGATCGAGTTAATAAATAATATGAAACATACCGCGAAACACAGTTCTGGCGCCGTTGAATTACCTCAGTTTAGTTTAAACAGTCATTGGTGCGAGAACACAAACAAAACAAAGCTGTTCTAGTAAGGAGCACCAAATAGAACGCACCAAAATCCACCTGTTCTTCGCGGATAAACGGGACGTGTAAAATTCAATATGGTTTATCTGATGAGACCAAAAATCAACTGATTCCGGGAATCTATCCAATTAAGTCAGATAGAACCAAATTTCACCACGTTTGTTACGAAGACCAGCTGGGCTGAATAAGGCAACTCATTCAAGGTTTCAAAGTGTTAAGTTAATTCAGCCAAGGCAGTAGGCGTGCAATTCATTTAAACAAGTTTAAATTCAGTGAAATGATTTTGCATAGTTTATCCACACTATCCGATTGCGATTAAATTTCCCTTTGAGTTTGTTGATTACATAATGGCACATTTAATTTGTATGTAAGCTGACCAAGTTTGAGGATACAGCGGAAGCATTATAATGAGGGGTTTACACCAACGCTAATATTTACCTGCACTTCGATGCGGCCGTCTTAGTTCATAACAGACAGAAATTCGGTAAAGGATTTTGTGTGTCATATGGTTGGCTTTCATCATATGTACGTGAAACACTCAAAACTAAATCACATTCTTTATTATCGAACGAGAGGCTAAGTTCATTGAACGATTAAAGACCAAGTGAAGGAGCCGATGTATAAATCATTCAAACTTAGAAACTCATACCAGTGTCATTTGTGGGTATCATAAGTAAATTTATTTTGTATGATAATGACACAGATTGGGACTTGTCGACACGGTAAATGGACGTTGTGCCCAAGGGCATTTTCATGAAACGGGTTGCAACGTCATGCTACCACTCACAGTACTATTCCGCGGAGGTAAATGCACTCAAAATAAAACGTACATAACACGAGTTCGCTTATTCCAATGCAAGGGTAAAGATGATTGCAAATAAAGTAGAAATTTTGGTCTCTCATTCCAAGTTCAGCAAACATTCTTTTTCGAAATACATGGGTTCAAATCCTCATATGAACATTGCACTTTTGGAACCTAATTGAAATCACGTATGCTATAAAATTTACGTTAATTGTGACAAGGGTATACATGTAAAGCAGAATCAAACATACAATGACTGTTTTCACAACCAGTCCGCAAATTTGATTTCAAGAAACGAACGGTTAGTCGAAGTCGATACGTCGGTTCTGTAGTTGCATAATAAAAACACCCTCAATTCTTAGAACGGTAACGTGTATACAAACAAAATGTTTTAACCATCCAAGCACAGAAACATGTTCAACATTTGCAGCGTGCAAAGGTCAAGCATTCCCGCATACGCAACACGAGTAAAGCGTATTGTTAAATATCACAAGCTGGTGCAAATTTAGGTCAATGTAAATGGTGGTACCACCAGACTAGAAAGTAACGCTAACGATGGAATTAATAACAGTCACTGTGGTTGGAATAATGATGTGAATTTCATGCCTCAGTGAACATTTTTATAATTTATTATAATCGGATAATGATAATGATGATGATGATGATGATGATAATCTAGGCCATTGAATCTAATATCGACACACTAGCCTCAATTAGTCAGAACTTGACGAGGAAAGTATTATGCATAATAATTTCCATATGTCTAGATTTTAACCTTACTTTGAAGCATTCCAAAGAGAGAAAAAGAAGGATTTCAACATTTAGATTACCCACTTTTATCTAAATGCATTGCAATCCTTTATAGTGAAAATAAATATGTCATATCGTATATATATAACAGTATAACAGAATAAACCGTTTCCTTCCATTGACATTCCCCTATGAACCCCATGATTCCAGACCCTTTTAAATAATAATTAAAACCAAATTCAAATTGTAATCCAGCAGTTCTGATTGAACAATTTTGAATCACCTAAACATTTGTTTTCATACACACCGAACATTCTTAACTATGAATTGCCCAAGTGCAACTTTGTCATTAATTAAGGCAAAGCAATGAATAATTGCGTTTTCCATAGCTAATTTGAACGTAATATTTCATTAATTACTCCATTTTTGTTTTCCGTTACACATTTATCATTTGGCTCGAATTGGAAACCTCGCAAACACGCACGGGCGAACACACAAACACGTGTGCCCACTATGCTCACGCAGCTAGACATTTCAATTCGACAGTCTAGTGGGACACACAAGCCTCCTCCACTGATGGGACCAGTGTGATAAACTCGAAAGAGATTTAATTTGACTGATATGTCAGCTCGATTTCTCCCAGTTAACCATTCATCCCACGCTGACGTACTATTGCCTAATCGCCTCATATATTGCACACACCAACGTGGCTTGTTAGCGCGATTGTTATTCAACTCAAACGTCCGGTTTGTTCTACGTAAATGACTGACAGACGTAGGCACACGCGCAAACCTAAATAAACACACATCAGAAACATATAACTAATTTTAAGTAGCCTCAGTACAATTGGGAAATGAAACCAAAATCGTGTTCATTGTTTTATCTCGGGTGTATTTTTCAGATAATATAGCCCATAAACACGGAATCCGTTCGTGTAATACACTGTTGCATTTCAGTACTTATCTTAAAGTTGTTGTTCAAGTAAGAGCGTTCGATTATTCTCTTTCTAATTGGAAATCGTTATTTTGCTTCTTGTTCTCGTCATAGTTCCTTAAATATATGTACTGGCAAATTTACCCTCAATGTTGTTCCCGGGAGAGTTCATGATTGACGGAATCATTACGAGAATGGTCACATCACAAGTCGTTAGGACTATGCTGCTTTTCAAATGCGATCACAAATGGAACAGCTGCAGCGGAGCAAACGTCACGTAATTAAAATTACGAGGATTCATTTGCTCAATTATATAATGATTTCTGAATATATATATATATATATATATATATATATGGGTACGTTGTGTGTGTGTGTGTGGGAAAGTGAAAAGAGCCTGAATTGTCACTGTTGAAAATTCGACTTATTTGATCAAATTACTTTCAAATAATAAATGTTAGTTAGATTACTCAAGAATAGGGATGTTGAAATCATTAAGTCAACCATTGGGTAGGCTGTACGTGCTGTATGATAACGATCGCTCAGGAGATTGACCATACGACATTCAAACACTTGCTATGAAAGCACCGTGTGACGTGACATCTTCAGATTAGGTAGTGCTTTCGGCTTCAAAACGTAGGTCACAATGATAAGGAGGAAATGTTGCCTACTGTGAACGCTGTGAGTGAGATCGCTATTCTGAAATCTGACTGTTTATTCTCGTGAGACTCTGTTGAGCACGAGATCACCGTTCGCTTTTAATATACATTTATAGTTGGCATCGATCGAATGAGGCCAACAACAACTTCAGTAACGTCGATAAATTAGTAATTGTTGCCAGAAGCATGTTCACCCTACTATGACAGCGATGCCTACGCTGGTAAGGTCATGTGTACAGAATGGAAAATGGTCGTATTCCAAGCGATCTACTCTATGGTTAGTTGATATCAGGAATTCTACCAATGGATATACTGCACTTGTGGTACAAAGACGTTTTCAAAAGAGATATGAAAGCTCTTGACATCGACAAATTGCGAATAACTTGCTCCAGACCACTCATTTTGGTAGCACTGTATAAAAAATAAACTGGAAGTTGGGAAAAAGCAGATACTGCTCTCGGCCGCTGATTGTAAATTACGCCATCAGCATGTAACTAACTTCGAGTGACCGAGTAATGTTTATCGCCGTGAGCGATGTGGGTGAGATTGGTCTTCCCGAATTGAACTGATCCGCCATTCGAAACGCTGTGAAGCATACAACCATCATGCGCTTATGATCAACATTCATGGTCGACATCGACCAACAACCAACCAACCAAAAGTATCATCTCAGCATACGAAAGAGTAGATGGTTCGTGTACATAAACACTGTTCCCAAAAATAGATAGTTAAATATCTCAATGAAAAAAACATCTGTAATGAATATGTTTATTCTAACAATGAAAACTTATAGGAGAAATATTTTCGTATTTGAAAAGATTAAGAATATTTTCATTTTCATAATTCAGAGAGCAAATGATCAGTGGCAATACATGTTAACATGATGTCTAGCGGGTGCCAGCGAATTGTGATCATGTTATTCTGCAGAATAACAGAATATTCCAGAATTCGTATTGGCATTCAGAACGGTCAAGCATGAGGACTGCTTCTAGATGTGAACAGGCAAACAGATTCGAAAGTGCCACATCTCGCTTGAAAAATAGATTCATCACCAATGCATACTGAACTCAATTAACTTCCACGAGACTTCCTGAAAATTACTTGTCAACTTTGAATGCATGTAACTTTGATACGGCTGATATGGTTGAAATGCTTTCAAATCATAAG
This sequence comes from Atriophallophorus winterbourni, assembly GCA_013407085.1. NCBI lineage: Eukaryota > Metazoa > Platyhelminthes > Trematoda > Plagiorchiida > Microphallidae > Atriophallophorus > Atriophallophorus winterbourni. The sequence goes on from JACCGJ010014486.1 coordinate 18,155, forward strand.
TGCCGGGTTAACCTCACCCCTTGTAATTACAATGAACTACTAGTTTTTGGTTGTTTGATGCGTTCAAACGAAAACATTGAGATCAGTTGCATTAAGCGCTGAGATCGCGAGTAGATGGTTTCACGTTTAAAATACTTTTAGGTTAGTTGAGTACAAACAAACAGCCTTCATTACCTTTCAACTTCCACCGACACTACAATTCTTTTTGGCCTTCAACGTGTGCATCGAAGAGAAAATATATTATATATATATATATATATGGATAAAAAATATATCACCTTACTGTGTGTGCGCAAGGAAACAATCTATACCTTTGGACTTTTACTTGATTGTGAACCGTTCAGTAAGTAACCACATTCCGTTTCGGTTGTTTCATTATTCGTAGTTCTGATATTGTTCTATAGTTTTCTGTAAAGCTTAATGCAATGTAGATCATTGAAATTGAATTGAATTCTTATCTCTGCTCATTACTAACAGACACCTTAAAATTGTGATTGCAACAGATAACAGTAACATAAAATTGGTCAATTTTGGCCCCTCTGAGCTATACACGGATTTACTGTATGTTTCATTTTTACTATCAAATTTCTCGTCGTAAAGCCTTAAGTAACCGAGGATACAATGTCTAACTTTTTTCACCACACACCCACTTTTTCACGAGTTCCTGAAGCAAACGCTGCTGTTTTCATCGTCAAACCATGTTAAAGTTGTAATGAATAGTCCATGCGGGACTGCCAGTAATTCCACGATATTATCGTTTGCTACTTTCAATAATTACATTTCGATTGGCGTGCAGAAGGTTCCGAAATTTTTCAAATCGACCAGCTGAAAGTTAAAACAATCCACCTTAGTTGGGCTGTAATGAATTTTTTTCCATCGGGGAAAAGCAAGGTTTTTCAATATCATTTCGTTTAGTTTGGATTCGATACGTGTATACCGACTATGTTCCATCGTTTCCTTGGAAAGTTTATACTCATACCAATGCTAGCTTCATGCTGTTTACCCGAAAGATAATGCTTCGTCGAAATAATGGCTAAGTTGTGCACAAGTTTAACTTACATTCACATTATTTACGACGAGTGTGACTGCTATACAATTCGAATTATGGTCATAAAACCTTCACCATTTCTAACAGAATAATCATATTGTCACTTTTTTCTCTCATGAGTTGTGAATCGATATGTTATCTTGCCAAAATACTCAACTTCTCGTTCACATAAGAGTTAAACACTTACTCAGCACTTCCTACAGCCACGCGTTAAGGCTTTGTGCTTTCAGGTAATTAATTCCCAACAAGAACAGTTGGATACGCGGAGTGAGATGTAACGAATCAGTTTATTGATTGAACCTGGCTGAATGTTTTCACGTTTCTCCCGACTTTATCAATTTGATCAGCTGACGGCCGTGATGGCGTGGAACTTTTTCGATTTCGCGTGCATACACCACGGGATTACACAAGCAGAACATAAATTTCTTCCGTTTGTGAGGTCACATTCAACGCTACAAATCATACGACTCTATGTGATGACGATTGCTTCGAGATTGTGAACAACGGCATCGCCTAGTTGGGAGATTTTATCGGTGGTCATTAAATTCCAAATTGAATCGGAGCATGAAATAGAGAAGTTTGACGGATGACGTGGCTTCGTATGTGAAACGGGAATCAATAATATTTTTATAACTATAGAGAACAGCGAAATCGTTTCTATAATGTGATACAATCTGATGGCAATGAGCGTATGAATGTGAGAATGTTGGCATTAAATTTATT
>JACCGJ010014489.1:0-15641 GCA_013407085.1 Atriophallophorus winterbourni
ATATTCATGCACATTACCGGGCTTTAGTCGTTTCTAATCTCCCTCTTGGTTCGGCCAAATTGAAGCTATTTCGTATTATATGGCATCACCATGAATCTATTATGTCTTCTCATTGGTGACCTTGCTGCCATAGAACGTAGCTGAAAAAGTCAGTGATCTTAGTTGCTATACTGAGATCAAGCAATACGAAAAGCTCAAATCCGCTATACTAGACCGAATTGGTTTTCTGAGAAGAGAAGCTCAACGTCCTCTTTTCCAAAATGGCTCTGGTGATAAAACGCAATATCAGCTTCTTCGCCAGATGAAAGAGCTACTTGGAGACAAAAGGATTGAGGAGAGCATTTTAACACAGTTGTGGTTTAAAAACCTCCCAACTGACATTCGCCAAGTGCTTGCTGGTTTGATTACTTACGTATCATTAGACGAACTAGCACAAGCGGCTGACAAAATGCTCGAAGCAAAAGAAGCCGACCAAATTACGGTTGATTTCGCACACATCAATTCGCCCTGTCTATGTTCGGAATTAAAAGAACAAGTCGCTGAACTAACTCTTGCGGCGAATTCTCTTTTGTCAAAATCTCCCAACCCACCTCGCTCAAAATCTAAATCTCGACCATCGAAAACCCCTGAGCGCGTATGTTGGTACCACAAGAGATATGGGGATAACCTCAAAATGCATCTCTCCGTGTTCAAAAACCGTCAAAATCAAGGGTCAATCAGTTACGGCGACTACTGTTCCCGGCCTACCAAACCCGAGTCGCCTATTCTATGTCACAGACAAATCGAGTGGTCTCGTTTTCTAGTCGATACTGGCGCTGAAATTAGCGTCATACCTCCAACATCCAGCACCTCCAAACCATCGTCCTACACCCTTCAAGCGGCAAATGGCACTCGTATCAACACTTACGGCCAACGCCTGCTAACCCTCAACTTAGGACTAAGACGCAGTTTTCCATGGGTGTTTTCATCGCGGAGGTAAATTACCCAATAATCGGCATCGACTTTCTATCTCACTTCGGTCTCACTGTCGAAGTAAAACAGCGGAGATTAGTAGATACGAAAACCTCTTTACAGGTCTCAGGTATCACTACTAAAGCCGTTTCCTCCGGCATCAAAGCTGTTACTCCAGAAGCTTCGACTTTTTGTGCTATACTGCATGAATTCCCATCCGTCATGCAGCCCCCAAGACCGACAGACAAAGTGACACACTCTGTGAAACATCACATTGTCACTAGCGGACCACCAGTCTCCTTCAGACCTAGGCGACTTCACCCGTCGAAACTCAAGATCGCAAGAGCCGAGTTTGAGCACATGCTAGAGCTCGGGATCATCCGTCCCTCTTCCAGCTCCTGGTCGTCACCACTTCATATGGTCCCCAAGAAGACCTCAGATGACTGGAGGCCATGTGGCGACTATCGTGGTCTCAACAACCAAACGGTCCCCGACAGATATCCGGTGCCACACATTCACGATTTCTCTTTGAATCTTTGTGCCACGACGATACTTACTAAACTTGATCTCGTCCGTGCTTATTATCACATCCCGGTAGCCGAGATAGACATACCCAAAACGGCAGTCACGACTCCTTTCGGCTTATACGAATTCACTCGAATGCCCTTTGGCCTGAGAAACGCTGCACAAACCTTCCAACGTTTCATCGACGAAGTCTTGCGAGGCTTGCCGTTCGCCTACGCATACATTGACGACGTCTTGATCGCCAGCAACTCTCCAGAGGAGCATGTTGAGCACATCCGTCTCGTTTTAGAGCGTTTCGTTAACTCCGGGATAAAGATCAACCCAAGTAAATGCATTTTCGGCACAGATTCACTGGACTTCCTCGGTCATCGCCTTACTCGATCTGGTATCACACCTCTTCCCGAGAAATGCCAGGCGATTTCCGACTTTCCTGTCCCCACAACAGTAACACAGTTGCGCCGCTTTATCGGCATGATCAACTTTTACCGTCGCTTTATTCCAAACTGCGCAAAGATCATTGCACCGCTGACCGATCTGCTCGACTCCAAATCAAAATCTCTTCAGCTTTCGCCTGAGGCACTTGAAGCTTTTGCCGCATCCAAAAAAGCTCTTTGCAGTGCCACAGAACTCTCATTCATTGACCCGGAACCGACCTTTCCTTTGTCATTGACGACCGATGCCTCCAATTCGGCTGTGGGAGCTGTTTTACAACAACACCACAAGAACACAGTCCGTCCACTGGCATTTTTCTCGCAAAAGCTTAATCCGGCACAAACCCGCTACAGCACATTCGGCCGTGAATTACTTGCGATATATTTGGCCATACGGCATTTCCGCCATCTATTGGAAGGTCGTGACTTCATTATCTTTACGGATCACAAACCATTGACTTTTGCTCTGCAGTCTAAACTTGATCGTCATTCGCCACGCGAGATTCGACACTTAGATTACATCTCTCAGTTCTCTACCGATATTCGTTACGTCAAAGGAGATGCTAACTTGGTTGCTGATACTTTATCAAGACCTGACATTTCTGTTTTGTCTGCAGGCACACCATTTAATCTCTCCCTTTTGACTAACCATGAAGCCGAGATTGATACAACCGAACTCGCGAAGTGTCGATCCCTTGATTTGCAGCAAATTCAGTTACCAAACGCCGATGCCTCGTTGATGTGCGATATCTCGACAGGGAAACCTAGACCTCTTGTCCCTCTTTCTCTGCGACGTGCCGTTTTCGATCATTTTCATTCGATGTCTCATCCTGGAAAGCGTGCCACCGTGAGGCTAATCGCAGATCGTTTTGTTTGGCCGTCCATGAATAAGGATATACGAAATGGGGTCCAGCATTGCATTCCTTGTCAAAAGAACAAGATATCTCGACATACCTTCACACCTTACGTTCCATTGAGGCATCCCAACTGTCGATTCTCTCATGTGCATCTTGATCTCGTCGGTCCTATGCCATCATCGAACGGATACTCATTCATCCTAACGGCGATTGATCGCTTTACTCGATGGCCGATTGCTGTTCCGATCAAAGACACATGTTCAGAGACTGTAGCACGCGCCTTCGTCGAACATTGGATTGTCAATTTTGGCACACCATCTGTCATCACAACCGACCGTGGCGCTCAGTTTCAATCGACTTTGTTCCGAGATTTGACGCGACTCCTTGGCTGTCAGCACATACGAACCACCGCCTACCACCCTAACTCCAACGGATTGGTTGAACGCTTCCATCGGCAGCTTAAAGCCTCTTTAGCTTGTCAGCCTGATCCTAATAAATGGACTGAGAATTTGCCACTTGTTCTTCTTGGAATACGTTCCGCTATCAAAGACGACATGCAGTGCTCAGCCGCAGAGTTAGTTTTTGGTACCGCCTTGTGTCTTCCCGGTGAACTCGTTGTGCCCTGCCAGTCACTACCTCCGGCGTCAGATTACATTTCTCGCTTGCGCACGTTCATGTCCAAGTTGGACTTTACGCCTCCTCGTCAGCGCATTATTCACCAACAAAAATCACCTCATCTTGATACGTGTGATTTTGTTTTTGTGCGACGCGACTCTGTTTGTAAACCTCTTCAGTCATCCTATCACGGACCTCACAGAGTTATCGAGCGTAAACCCAAGTTCTTCGTTTTGGATATGAATGGTCGACGTGACACAGTTTCTATTGACCGCTTAAAACCCGCTTTTGTCGAGCTTAAGCCGCAATCTCCGCTCAAGCATCACTACTCCTCACGCACAACCGCCTGATAATCCTCATGCGCCAACCTACACCCATGTTCATCCTAATTCCCCGGTCCCTCCTACCCCCGTTCAAACCCGAACCGGTAGACATGTGCACTGGCCCAAACGCGTTGCTGACTACGTGACCTTATGAACATTTCGAGCGTATGTTATCCTTACTTTAAGCATAACTAACGCTCTGGTGGGGGAGTATTGTAGTGAACTGCTTCCACTTCGTATTTTGTACATACAATTTTCGGCCTTGTATGATTATTCATTTTTTTGGCCATGTACACTTCATCTGTATCAATGCATGTACAATATACTTTTTGGCGGTCAATACAATTTCGAACTCGGACTCTGACTTCTTCCGTGGTTGTGAAGTCTGTGTGCGCCACTTTGTGCTGGAACTGTGATTAACGGAATCTCCAACATTTTAGCGCTTTCTGCACCTTGGATTCCATTCCCTGGATTTTCCTGTGTGGATTACTTCGCTATCGTTGGACGTTACGGATCTTTATTTGGACATTTGCTCTCTTGGTCTCTCAGTGAGTTCTTTCCATTTTTGTCATTTTGTGTGTAGTGCTAGACTTATATTTCTGGTCCACTACACCCTCGCCAAAGGTGAGGAGACATTAGTGCATTTCAAAGACCAGGTAAATACAATATCATTACTCAATTAGGGGCAAAATGCAGGAAATAATGAGCTCCATACGGCATCAAGTCTATTCTTGAAACACATTACAGAGTTAGAGTTCACGACATCTTCAGGTTTGGCAGTTCCAGTAGCTTACTACTCTTTCACTGAAGAAGTGCTTACGAGCATTAGACCTGACATGTTGTTTGGCCAGTTTCAGAGGGTGACCTCGAGTACCCACATTGGGTGCGAGAACATGCATTTCACCTGGTTGAATAGTACTAAAACCGGCCATGATCTTGAAGGTTCAGTTCAGTTCAGTTTCAGTTCAGTTTGCACAGGACAGTATGTGGCTAACAAGCCAATCGAGCGTCCAGAATTTCTTTTGGTAGAAAGCTGCAGAGAAGCAACCACCACTGCCAAAACGTTAATTCTTTTTGTCTATTTGAAATCTTCGCCGATCGCGAAGCCAAGAGATTATCCGGGTTGAACTTCAGTTCAGTTCAGTTCAGTTTGCACAGGACAGTATGTGGCTAACAAGCCATTTAAGCGTCCAGAATTTCTTTTGGTGGAAAGCTGCAGAGAAGCACCCACCACTGCCAAAACGTATATTCTTTTTGTCTATTTGAAATCTTCGCCGATCGCGAAGCCAAGAGATTATCCGGGTTGAACTTAGGAAACACCGCGTTATAGCCGATGCTGGAAAAAGAAAAAAGCAGTTTCTCTACACTAGCACGGTGAGAGGTCAGCTGAAGTAGCATTGTGTATAATAAAATTAAAAAACACAGAGAACTCTAGCCCTCACTTTATTTACGGGATAACGCTAAAAGATGAAAAACCTAAGCTTGTAAAGCAATTAAGGAGAGTATTCAGGAAACAACTTACCCCAGTTGCGGTCCAATCCCTGCTTAAAACTAGACACGGTACTGTAGGATATAAGTTCTTCTGGAAGAATGTTCCAGAAGTTAACAACCCTAAGGCTGAAAAAGTGTTTCCTGGAGTCTAGCCGACATCGTTTCTTAGCAATTTTAAGTGAGTGGCCCCGGGTGCCCAGCTCGGGGCTTAAGGTAAAGAAGTTGTTCATTTTCACGCCACTCAAACCCTTCAAGATCTTGAAGGTTTCTATTAAGTCACATCTTAAACGACGGCGCCTAAGGGAGAAAAGATCGAGAGACATTAGGCGCACAGCGTACGGTTTCCCTCGCTGACCTTCAATCATGCGAGTTGCGAGGCGCTGTACACTTTCAAGTCGAAGGATGTCCTTTTTGGAGTGAGGACACCACGCCTGAACACAGTATTCAAGATGCGGCCGAACTAATGCCTTGTACAGTGGCAGGAATACATCGGGTCTTCTGCTCGATAGCACTGATTTCAGCCGAAAAAGTACCTTGCGTGCACGCTGAGCCGCAGCGGCACATTGGTCCTCCCATTTGAAGTCAGCCCTAACCAGTACACCCAAATCCTTAACACTGTGTGGCGTTAACACTGAGGGAATTCCCCGCCACCTGGACCGAAATCTTATCAACCAGTGTTGACAAGAGTTGGCTCTTATTTAGGTTCAGTGGGAGATCCCACTGGTATGACCAGTTTAATACCCGCTCAAGGTCGTGCATTAAGGTATCTCCATCCGTTGATCCGATGAATTTCACATCATCCGCGAAAATGAGGCATGGGTACATCAATTCAGAGGACAAGTCATCGATGAAAATCGGGAGTAGAAGAGGGCCAAGTACCGAACCTTGGGGTACACCACTGATCACGTCGGTTTGATTCGACAGCGTACATCCTACTCTCACTCGGAATGTCCCACCTGTAAGGAAGGCCTTTATCTAAGCAAGTAGACTACCCCGTATGCCTTTGACTGCTAGCTTAATCTCTAGAAGGCGGTTATTTACGGAATCGAAAGCCTTGCTGAAGTCTAGGTAGAGGGCTTCGACAGGCTTCCCTTCATCGATCCTCTAGTGGCAGTATTGAGAAAGCTAATTGGCAGTATTGAGAAAGCTAAGGAGGCAGTATTGAGAAGTGGCAGTATTAAGAAAGCTAGTGGCAGTATTGAAAAAGCTAAGGAGGTTAGTCAGGCAGGATCTACCCTTGAGAAATCCATGCTGAGTTACACTCAACAGAGAATGCCGACAAAGATGCTGATAGATTTTATCACGCAGCAGTTTTTCCATTACTTTCGAGACGGTGCTGGTCAGGCTGACCGGTCTATAGTTACCAACAGTTGACCTGCAACCACCCTTGTGTATTGGCACGACTATGGCTTCCCTCCACTTACTGGGAACAACTCCTAGTTGCAGGCATGAATTAAAGAGCTTGCAAAACGGTTCGGCAAGCACTGAGGCAAGATTTTTAATCACATTGAGTAGATGCCGTCCGGTCCCTCAGATTTATTGACCGGAACATGGATAAGTGCGTCAAACACCTCGGCCTTATTAAAGGACAACTCATCTATTACATGGACACCAGGTGTCAGGTTAAGCAGACCTTACGGTGCGTTTGAAGGATTATCCCGTCGTTGAACGCTACTGAAAAACCCAGAGAAGGCAGTCGCCTTAGACAAGTCGGTGTCGGCAACTTTTCCGTCCTTCAGTTCAAGTTCAAGTTGCACTGGGCTGAAAGTGGTTAAAAGCCAATCACGCGCCCAGATTTCCTTCGACGGTATGCGGTAAAGCACCCGGCACTTCGATATTGAGTATAGAGATCGTACGTTTCACACGTTCTTGTTTCCGAATATCTGGAAAGTAAGTTAGGTGTTCTCTTCATCAGCACGGTGAGAGGTCATCTATTCAGAAAACAATGCAATTATATGCGTGAACAATTTATGATTCGTGAAAACGCTAGTCAAGCAGAGGCAAAGTAAAGCACAGTCATAGACTGTATGTTGTCTAAGATGCTGCCAGGTTGCCCAGGCGTAGACAGATATGAGATTAAAAAAGTAACAGTACGTTTTTTGTTGTATTTTAAGCTCTTTATTAGACAATGTGCGGAAATTTGGTAGGCCATTAAGCGTCTTATTTCCTTTCAAAGGTCAACAAACTGACGAGGTTTACTATACAATCTGGGAGCTTTGTAGTGACCTACTTCCACTTTGTAACTTCGTATTTTGTACATACAATTTTCGGCCTTGTATAGCTATTCGTTTTTGGCAATGTACACTTCATCTGTATCAATGCTTGTACATTATACTTTTTGGCGGTCAATACAATTTCGAACTGGGACTTTGTCTTCTCCCGTGGTAGCGAAGTCTGTGTGCGGCACTCTGTACTGGAACTGTGATTAACGGAATCTCCGACATTTTAGAGCTTTCAGCACCTTGGATTCCATTTGTTGGATTTTCCTGTGTTGATTACTTCGATATCGTTGGACGTTACGGATCTTTCATTGAACATTTGCTCCTTTGGTATTTTAGTGAGTTCTCTCCATTTTTGCCATTTTGTGTGTAGTGCTAGACTTATATCTTTGGTCCACTACAGCTTGTTTAGGAAGTTAACCACACGGTTGCTGAAAAAGTGCTGCCGTGCCAACAACCTGCGCAACTCTTGAGACGTTTATCAGAATTGCCTCTTGTAGCTTCTTTAGGGGCAAGTTTAAGTATTTCAGTAAACTTATCACCCGTAAGACCCTTTAGAATCTTGAAGGCTTCTATTAGGTCACCTCGCCGCCGCCATCCCTTTAGTCAGAACAAACCGAGGACCTTGAGTCTTGCCTCCTAGGTTTTACCTGTCTGACCCTCAACCCTTATGGTCGCAAGGCACTGGACCCTTTCCAGACATGCGATATTTTTTGTAAGTACGGCGCCCAGGATTGAACGCAGTATTCCAAATAAGGCCGCACAATTACTTTGTATGAGGGAATGATGATTGAAGGTTTTCGGCAAGACAACGCTGAGCGCAGTCTGAACAATTCTCTGCGAGCCTTGTTTGCAGCTTCGGCACATTGAGTAGCCCACTTAAAATCTCTTTTTATAGTATAATAGAGGTCCATCATTTTCTGATCAGCAGCTATTTTGATAGTTTCTTCGCCGACTCCTAGTTGGGTTGTCGCTAAATCAGTCGTCAGAAAGCAGCTCTTCCCCAAGTTCAGTGCCAAGTCCCATGTTTTTGTCCACTCGATTACTTTTTCTAAACCAGAGATTAGCGTATCTCTACTGTCGGTTCCTATGATGTTAGCACCATCAGCAAACACGAAGTGACGTGAACTTAAGCACGCTTCTAGGTCGTTTACTAAAATAAGAAAAGTATTGGACCAAGAACTAAGCCTTGATTCACTTCCTCCGAGCACACCCCTGCAATTCTAACACAGTGAGTGCGATTAGTGAAGAAACTGTCGAACCATCGATATACTTCACCTGTGACGCCACACCCATAGTTTGTGCAGATGGTACCTATGGTTTACTGAGTCAAAGTCCTTTTGAAAATCGAGGTAGCATACCACGACTGCTCACCCTCCATGTTACTTCATCAAAAAAGCACAGAAGAAATTCCTAGTCAGGCTTACTGGCCTATAGTTGCGTACATCCGAAATGGGAACCTTTTTGTATATGGCTACTACCACCGCTCGTTTCCAATCATCTAGTAGCTTACCCTGGAGAAAGGTAGCCTCAAAAAGATTTCTGATTGCAAGGCTAACTAAACTCGCGATTGGTTGAAGTATAGCCGAATGTATACCGTCAGGACCAGCCGACTTAGTTTTATCCAGCTGCGACAGAACTGAGGTGACCATTTCCTGGTTCACCTCCACCGAGCTAAAGAGAGGTGCTCTGCACTCGTGAGTTTCTGAACGGTTACCTGAATCGCGCCGATGAACACTGCAGGATAATGAATGCAAAGCATTGGCTTTTTCCTGTGCAGTCAAAGACGTGTTGCCATCATCCAGCACTAACGTACATATTTCTTCTCTCGAAGATCATTTGGATTGAACATAGCCATAATATGCATTCAAGTTAATCTTTGCTTTTTTGGAAAGTCCGGATTCGATTTCCCTTTTAGTTTTTATTTGCAGCGCAGCGGCTGAATTTCTGGTCTGTAAGGACTGCAGTCAAGCTCTGTGAATTCCAGAGTATTTGTAAGCCATCCAGCTACCGTCACGTCATCAAATAGCCCTGCGGAACAACGCGCTCCATCAAGAGGGTTTTTCGCGCATTCTTACTGGTAGTAGAGGATCATACATTACTTTAGTTGTAAAAGGTGCCCTCTTATAATAATCCACCTGATTTCTACACTAGGTTCAAATTCGTCTGGTTCCCAACTTAGATTCATTGCTTGAGTTTGTAGTTGGACGATGTCCATTCGACCATAGTTGCAGGATATATTCACTTGGTCACTAGGGTAAAGAAGAATTACGGCGTTGTCACTCTTTCCTAGTGGTGAAAGGTATTTGATCCCATAAAAATCTCTTTCATGAGACGACAGAACCAAATGTAAAGTGGACGGAGTGTGTCCTTGTAGGTTCCCTGATATGTTGATAAAAGTCCCCGAAATGAAACCAATCAAATATTGCAGCTCAGTTGATTCTGGTGAAGATATTTCGGTACGCCAATTAATGTCCGGGAGATTGAAGTCTCTAACAATTAGTAATGCGCTACGTTTCCCTTTTAGTACTTCTAATGTATCCCTCAGTATTTGATCGTCTAACTGTGAAGCAGTCGGGCTTCTATAAGCACATACAAGTGCCAGTCTCCTCCAAGAGACAGTAAGAAATACCGATGTTAGTTTGAATGTGTGAGAAGAAATGTTTATCGATATCTCACTGTGAAGATGATCTCCATTTATCATAATTGCCACACCCCCACCCGTTGCACCAAAATCCCTATCCTGACGATAGATGACTTACGTATTTGATACAAATGACGGTACATGATCATCTGATTGAAACCATGATTCGGATATGGCAATTATGTCGACCTGTTTTTCCAGTGCAGCAAGCTGCAGCTCTCCCCACTTTTTTGTGTGGCTGCAGCTCTCCACACGCAATCGTGTACGATACATGCGTATTTCTTTTCTGCGCACATTTTAATCGACTTTTACTGGAGATCGAAGCATCTTCGTTGATACACCGTTTTTGAGACAGAAGCAGTAGATAAGTGGTTAGACGGCGTTTGTGAACGAGCTTGTACCGGTCTTTTTTTATTCCCGTCACATTTGTCTAGCCCGTGGTAACCTGACACTTCATTGGCCTATGTATTATTTCATTGTGCGCACACTATACATATTTTTGTATTGGTATTATGTGGAGAAATTAATCTATTGCTGAAAATTCGTAAACACGAATAAAGTCATTCTTTTTCTTCTTCTTCTTCTTCTCTAATGGCAGTTGTACGTAGATTTTCCTCGTTCGGGAGCCTACTAAAATGTGAATCTTGCCATGAAGTCCTGAGAGGCGTTCGCTTGCCAACGAGTTTTTCACGCACACGTTTTCTTCTAGCGGGCCTTTTTGTATTACATTTTCGATGACTACTACAGCAGATGACTTAAACATTTATTTTGGCTAAGGTTGATCCATTTATGGGAGTTTTCAAGCCGGTATATGCGTTTTAAACGCTGTTTATTAAAATGTGGTTGAGGCCCCGTATACTGGACAACTTTAAAACGCCCATTTGTGTAGCGTTCAAGGTGAGCACTTTTCGATAGAAGCGTGTCTCTGTCCACCTGGTTTATAAATTCTATCAAAATCGGGCGTTCAGTTCAGTTTGCACAGCACAGTAAGTGGCTAACAAGCCAATCGAGCGTCCAGATTTATTTCAGTGGTATGCCACAGAAGAGCGTCCACCACATCAAATAATATCTTCGCAAATATCTTCGGGTATGAAAGTAATATGGAATGCAACAGAAAATCTCCCCTCACTAATAGGTGAGGAGAGAAATTAATGCGTTCCAATGACAACATGAGGATCATACCGACTATTCAATTACGGATGAAAATCGGGAAATAAAGAAGGCCACACAGTGTCAAGCCCGTTCTTGAAATCTCCTACCGAATTAGAACAAAAAACTTCTTCAGGAAGAAAATTCCAATAATTTACTAAACATACACCAAAGAAGTGCTTGCGAACATTAAACCTGACATGTTGCTTGGCCAGTTTTAATGGGTGGCCTCGAATACCCACACTTGGCGCCAGAGCATACATTTCACTTATGGAAACCGTACGCTGCGCGCCCGGAGTCTCTCGATCTTTTCTCCCTTAAGCACCGTCGTTTATGAGGTGACTTAATCGAAATCTTTAAGGTCTCAAAGGATTTTAGTGGCGTGCCAATAAACGATTTCTTTACCTTAAGTCCAGAGCTGGGTACCCGCTGCCATTCACTTAAAATTGCTATGAAACGATGTCTGATAGACTGTAGGAAACACTTTTTAGCATTGGGGTTGTAAAATTTTGAAACATTTTTTCAGAAAAAACTTATATCCTTCAGTACCGTCTCGAGTTTTAAGCAGGGTTTGGACCGCATCTGGGGTAATTTTTCCTGAATACTCTGCCTAATTGCTACGAAAGCTCAGGTAGTTCACATTTAGCGTTATCCCGTAAATCAAGTAAACGCTAGAGTTCTCTGTGTTTTTTATTTATTATACACGATTCTACCTTAGCTGACCTCTCACCGTGCTGGAAAAGAACAACTGCGTTTTCTTTTTCCAGATTCGGTTATAACGCGGTGCACCCTAAATACAATCCAGATAATCTCTTGAGGTCGTGATCGTCGAAGATTTCAAATAGACAAAAAGTAAAAGATGTTTTGACAGTGGTGGGTGATTCTCTGCAGCATTTCACCAAAAGAAAAGCTGAACGTTCGATTGGCTCGTTAGCCACAGACTGTCCTGTGCAAATTGAACTGAACTGAACGAAACTGAACTGAATAGTACTAGAACCTGTCATGATTTTAGGCGTTTAAATCAGGTCCCCACGTAGCCGCCTTCTTTTCAGTGAAAACAGATCCAGAGACAGCAATCGTTCCTCGTATAACCTACATCATTGCTCAACAGTCATACGAGTAGCTGAGCGTTGAATACCTTCAAGCTTTGCATTTTTTTGCGAATAAGGTGAACATGCTTGAACGCAATACTTGAGATTTGGTCTCACGATTGCTCTGTATAGTGGTATAAAAACCTCTGGTGACATGTAGGATGAAACTGATCAAAAGCAAAAAAGCTCGCTATCAGCGCGTTGTGCAAGAGCTGCACATTGATCAACCCATTTAAAGTCCGCTTGAACCTCGATATCTACCGTAAATACCCGCGTATAGGACGATACCATGGATAGGACGCAGTGGATATTTGACCCTGAAAACGATGGAAAAACTGTGTACCTATGTATAGGACGCATCCTAATTTTTGTCCTTAATTTCCATTAATTTTTATAAAAACAGTGAACTTAAGTCAATCACGGTGAACTCCATACAATCGCTATGATCTTCGTGTGTGCTGATTGCTGACTTATTCATCCTGTCAGTCAGCAGATGTCTGTCTAGCCCATGTCGTGGTAAGTGCACTTCTCATTCTTGGGCGTCATGTCGAATGATTGGATTACATTTTTTAAGTTAAAGTTTCTGCTCCAACAAGAGTAAAATACTACTCCATGATTGGTTGATATTACACTTTCATGATATTACACATCAGCAGTACCTACCTATTACCGGTGTTTTTAAAGATACAGTTCATTATTATCCTTCAACATGACGAAAACAAAACGACAGAGCTATACTTTGAACTTTAAAATGGAAGTGATCAAGTACGCGAAAGAATACGGGAACTGGGCAGCTGAGCGGCAATTTGGTCCGACTGAATTCGTGATCAGAAAATGGAAGAAAGCCAAAAGTACCATTAAAGAAATGTGAAAGGTGAAGAGGGCGAACAGAACCTCGAAGGCTCAACACCCCAACCTAAAAAAGGCGCTCATTAAATGGATTCAAGATACTCGTCGAGACTGTCTGGAGGTCAGCACCACTTCCGTTCGTTTACAGGCACTAAGATTAGCGAAAGAGCAAAGCATTGCAGATATTAAGGCGTCGATGAACTGGTGCAGGAGAATTTTCGGAAGAAATTACCTATCAATAAAACGATGAACTAAATTTTTGATATTATGATAAATGCATAATTTGTATAATAAAAGTATCCATGGATAAGACGCACCTGGGTTATTAGGGCAAATTATGAAGAAAAAAGTGCGTCCTATACGCGGGTATTTACGGTAAGTCACAAACTTTCGGCACTTCATTTATCTCAAGTATACAATGTGGTCAAGCAATACCTGTTTTCTTAATGACTTTAGACATGAGATCGCTTTTAGTTAAGATAACTGGTATATCCCATGTACCAGACCACTTGATGAACTTTTCGATATCCACAAGAAGATCCGGTTGATTCAGTGATCCGATAAACTCGACATCCACAAACATATTGCAGTAACTCTTAATCCACGCTGCTAAACATGGATGAAAATGAGGAAAAGTAGCGGTCAAGAAAAGAACCCTGTGGGACCCCACTAACAACTTCTACTTTTGAGGAACACAAACTGCCTATCCTAACGCGAATAATATATTTCTTATGGAACCTATTGTCCATTTTTTCAGATTTTTCACCCATATATCCAAGTTTGCTTGCAAGCAATCTGTGGTTTACCAAATCAAAGGCCTGGCAAATGTCCAGGAAAAACTTCAACTTGTTAGCCTTTATCTAACCTCATGTTGACCTTATTTATAAAACACCAGAGGTTTGTTAGGCACGACTTTCCTTTAAAGAAGCCGTGCTGAGCAGAGTTGAGCAACGAGCAATCAACGAGTTGGCGACAGATCCCCTCCCTAATTAGTTTCTCTAGGATTTTACAAAGGATGTACGTAAGACTTACAGGTCTGTAATTAAAAACTGATGATCGACTGCCACCTTAATGTATTGGAATCACATCAGCCAGCCTCCAAATACTCAGATTATATCCATGTTTCAAGGAGGCGTTAAAACGAGGACCCTCAGGTTCAGCTATTATCGGCGCCAGGTTCTTTATAATTTAAAAGTGAATATCTACTTGGTCACCAGATTTATTAAAGTTGGTTGCTGCAAGTGCAAGTGTAACTTCATCCTCAGTGAAGGATAATTCCTCGAGCGGATTCAAAGTGATTCAAAGTTGTAATGGTCTGAAAAGCCTTTAGCTTAACTATAACCATAGGATGGAGTTATGAGTTATGTACAATAAAAAAGAAGAACAGGGAAACTCATGTAGTGTAAGTCGTATGAAAATTTAGGTGTTCCATGTGGAACTTACACGTAAAGCCTACGGATATCTTCGACAGTTCAGTCTTGAAGTGGAAATAAGCACTGTAAGTTCATGTTTCTGTATGGCGCGGTGTGGCGAGCGTGTGAAAAGTTTGGACAAGAGATCTTTAGAGACGTGCATAATGTTTTACATCAGTATGAGGTCACCTGTCAGTCGACGACAGCGAAAGTCGAAAAGATTGAGACTCCTCAAACGTTCTTCATATGGTTTAGCAGCTAGTCCGGATACAAGCTTTGTGATTCGGTGGTAAATACGCTGCAGAAGATTGATGTATTTCTGAATCCAGGGTTAACAAGCCTGAACAGCGTACTCCATCGCTGGTCTCAGATAGGTGTTCATGATACGAGCAAGGACTAATTCGTGAATCTGCCGAAAATTCGTTTTAATAACGCCAATACTTGTGACGCCTTTTGTATACTGCTTTGCACTGCAGTGAAGTCTTCAGACTTGAACTGGTCCAAAAACCAAAATCCATCTCTTCAGTTGTCCAGAAGAGTTAGTGGGACCAAAACTGTTGTTGTAATTCATGGTCTTTCCAATGTTTAGCACCTTGCACTTTTGGAAGTTGATTGGTAGTTTGTTTCTCAAAGACCAATCGTGCAATGTGTTTAGATCCTTCTGCAAAATTCCACAGTCATCATTTCTACGTATGCTTCTCCAAAGCTTGATATCGTCTGCAAATGAGATAACCTTGCATTTACCACGCTCAGGAATGTCGTTTGCGTAGATGAAAAACAAAATTGGTCCAAGGACCGAACCATGGGGCACTCCGCTCGTAATTTTAAGTGATTTCGATAGGGCGCCGTCAACTCTGACTTGGGAACTCCAGTCGCGTGAATAGTTTTCTAGCCAAGCAAGAAGTTTTCTTATTATCCCGTGCAATTCAATTTTCTGTATTAAAATACTATAATTGACGCGGTCGAAAGCCTTTGACATGTCTAAAAAGCATGCTTGTGGAGTAACCTGTCCACACTTCAGTCAAGTTTGTTTAAGTTGACAGAGATTAGATAACATTGTGATATTTCTGAACCGTCCGATATA
>JACCGJ010014497.1:0-27719 GCA_013407085.1 Atriophallophorus winterbourni
GTTTAAATAGATGTAACCTTTATGTTACATCCGGCAAAAGTCAACAAAATCGTACACTGGTGACTTATGCAGGATGTAACCAATTGGTTACACTTTGTTATTTTTTCAATTATGTGAATATCACAAACTTTTTATATTATTTGTGTTATTTCACCCCTGGGCAACTCGTTTCCGAAGAAAAATATTTTATTTTGGTTTAGAAAATAATTCAGGCATGAAAGGTGTTAATCATGTTCCTGTCCTGGACTATCACCCTTGGTCTGACGAAGCTTCTGTGCAGAAGAGAAACGTTACCCAACCAAAACTGTCTAACCGATTTCACTCAAATTCTTGTGCATTATGAATACACGATCGATCCCAAACATATTCCAATCACTGACTCGTCCTGGTACAGTATCGTGCTGTCTTCATGACAGACAAGCATTGAAGCGTCATATCCGATACAGTGCTGGCTTTGTAGCGACAATGAAGAAGCACATGTTTTGCTGCTTTTCAATAATCCTCATAATTGCAACAAAAACCAGAATGTGCACAGAACAAACGACACTTACTCCGCACGATCTTCTAAATACTCCAGTGGGCGGGCACCCGCTCGTAGACCGTGGACAAAAACACTGGCTGCTTGACTGTATCGGTGTCGTGATTCCAACAAGTCCGCCCATGCAGTGTAAAACCTGGCACACATGGTCCCTATGCCCTGGCGGAACAAGAGCTCAAACAATTCCGAGGGCTGATCACAATAATCCACCTGGAGAGGAGAAAATGGACAGCAATTTACACGATAACACGAGAGCGATGTCAAATCCAAAAAGGAAGAGAATTTCTACAAAAGGAAACGTTTCAATGAAACAGCAGTAACCCGAAAATAGAAATACTTGTTCGCAGTACATTCGCATTTATCCAAATCCAGTTGAGTGTAAAGTTTAAAAATTTCAGAATGAAGGGGACAAAATGTAGTAATGTACAACCCAACCCAACTTAATCCCCAAAGCAATCAAATCGTAAAGACCCGGTGCACCGAAAATGTAACATGTATAATATCGACCGGACAAGCTTCACTGCGCAAAGCAGTGAATGACTGTATAAACCGATACGGTGAGCTGTAACCGATGATTTCATTGGAGATGCTTTACTTCCTTATTGCCAATGAGAGCGTGAGAGCGAACGTGAGGATTTCTGGACAGCACAACAAGTTGTTCGGCGCCCCACTTGTGCTCCAGTCACCTAAAGCAGTTAGTAAACGTGACCAAGCGCGAAATTAAAACCTGCGTAGACAAAGCGGCATGGTGCCCAGGGGTCTTTAGGAATAGCCCACTTATCACGCTTCATGTAATGGAAAACAGGGTAAAAATCGGTTTTCTGAACATTAGTATGTGGGCAATTGAATCGACAAAGCTGAAAGAACGGAATATTCACAGAAGGTTGAGAATGCGTACTACGCAATAGCAGTGAAATAGTAAACAGAGTTAACAGGTAAACGATGGCTGTAATGAAAAAGAGGTGAAAAATCATCGTAGTATTTATAATGAACCATATACCTATCTATCTATTTATCAACATATTTATCTGGCTACATTTCCCGATTTATTCATCCATGTATTTATTTAATGATATACGTATCTAACTATTCATCGATATATGTATGTATGTATATCAATGTTTCTATCTATCTATTCATCTATCTATCTATCTATCTATCTATCTATCTATCTATCTATCTATCTCTGTATCTCTGTATCTATCTATCTATCTATCTATCTATCTATCTATCTATCTATTCATCTATCTATCTATCTATTTATCTATCTATCTATCTATCTATCTATCTATCTGTCTATCTATCTATCTATCTATCTATCTATCTATCTATCTATCTATCTATCTATCTATCTATCCATCCATCCATCTATCTATCTAACAATCTATCAATCTGGCAATCAATCTATCCAGCCATCTATTTATATTGCATATTGAGAAAATCAGTTTCAGGATTTTCGTGGTAATGCTAAGGATATCTACATGACCGAAATCCTAAGACAAACCTCCAGTTGGGAGGATACGTGAAGCTTACAATGTATACTTAAAACGGAAACAAAACCTATTGAAAAATTCACTCGTCCCTCGGGCAACATGATTTTGTGAAAACAACCGCAGTTTCCATTTAAACATGAATGTGAGAGAAACGGAAATCATTTAAAACACATCAACCATTTATTTCATAGAACAGAGAACAGGCGAACCTGTCAAGTGATTTTCCAGCCAAGCACAAGAGCGTTTTGGCTTCAAGAGATCCGCCTGATGGAGTAATGCAACCGGATGAAGCTATTCGAATCCGGTCACATTTATTAAGTTTTGCTTAAGGAGCGGGAGAATACGAAATCACCCCTCAAGTAACTAAATTGTATTTGGTCAATGGCACAGGAAAGTTACAAGATAATTACCTGAAGCAAAATAATCTCACATTGGGTGCAAATCATTTGAAAGGAGCACTATCGTGATCTTCAACATTCAGCACGAACCTAGTGGAACAGCCTCGAACCCGCGGCAACACACAACACACAAGAAGGGGGCGCATCAAATTTATTCATGATAGATAAGCAGAACGAACGTTTTTTCGTTTCAGAATGACATAACGCAATTGTGCGGGTGTAGCAAGTAAAGGAGGGCACAGAAAGTCATTATTCTAAGCTGCATTGAGAGGATCGCCTGGGAAAGACTTTGAGGGGAGCCCAGCAAAAATCGGAAGCCGAGTCCAAAGGTGAATTTATGACAAACGTTTCGGGCGTGAAGATGCTAGATAAATTTACAGTGACGTAGTAATGGGGAAATCCGTTGTGACAAAATATCAAGACCCTTCACGACAATGTCGACGCTTTCTACTATAGCGTTCCCCGATGCAACGCAATGCAATCTCGATTTTCTGGAGCTCCGGTGAAAAGTAAGTAGGCTGCGACATTATATGTAAGTCGATACAAAACCTGATTGCGAAATGGTGGCTAGTGAAGACCGGGTTTTTAAGTAAGCAAAGGTGTAAAAGTTGCAGTAGGACTGCGTACAGTCGTTGGTGTAACTAGATGATAATGAGCTCAGCTTTGAAAGACGCCCGTGGAAAGGAAAAATTCGAAATATCAATGAAGTAGGTCATCGAACTGAGAAGCAAAAACAACGCAAAAGAGAAGGGTATACGAATCATGTTCGTACAAACAGATGGGAAGTAAGTTGGTGGTTCATTACTTCTCGGCTGAGTAAGCGATTCTCCACACAGCTTAACAGCGATAATTATAGCCAACAAGCACAACTCCATCCCTAAATATGGTTGATTAACTACGCAGGTGTATAGCTTACTAAACAAACTAATTTGAAAACAATGTTTGCGGAGAATCAGTGTAGTCAACACCTGGAAAAAACAGACTGTTGTTATGAGTGGACAGCGCGAATTGCCACAAGCAGGTGTACAGAATTGGGACACTTCGGAAATGGTAACTTGTCACACACGAGGTGACCGATTTGATTAGTTCTGCTCTTGTCAGCTCACTCGCGAACAACCAAACCGAAGTAGTGGGGACGGGCGGGGGTTTAGGGTAAATGTGTCAAAACCAATTCAGACAAATCAGAGAGAACACGCGTGAAAATGCATACTGAAAGCGAGGGTCGAAATTTATAAACATCAGCATGATTCAAGATAATAAAAATCGAAAATGCGAAGACAGAGAAGAGGGAATGAAGACGACATAACCGAAACGAACTTGCATATCTGCAAGAACACAGTATGTTTGCTTGATTGAATAGGGGTTGGCTATACCGCCCATATCACAGAGTAGCTTCAAACTTCAATGTATAGTGTCACGCACATCCCTTGCACTTACACTCCATAACCGACTCGCTGTTTGAAGCAGGTTCAATTAAGGAAATATGTAACAATTGGAGTGCAAAGTAAGTTGAGTAAGTTCGTTTGGCTTGTGAAAGCTCAACCGACGGCACGCCTCAGCATAGACGTACGAGTTGAGATACATGGTGCGGACCCAAACCACAGTTTTATCGCAACGAAACCACTTTTGTAGACTGGAATATATGGTTCGCAGAGCCGGGTTGACTGCTTGCCTCGGCTGTATATCACATACATCTGGAATGCAATGGTGGGGTACTTCTGTATTGTACAGCTAACCATGTGCTAAATTGACTTGCAAATAGTACTGAGCTGCATGCGGAAACACGCTGGAAACTTACTGCTATTTCTATTTTCACGTCTAGGTCTAGGCAACCTGGTAGTACCTTGGGTCACGTGAGGTCTATGACTGCGCAGCACTTTGTCTGCATTGGCTTTGTGATTTGATTTAGTACAATAATACCGGACTGAAACACCAGTAGGCAGCATGGGATTTCCTTGTGATAGAGTTTAACTTAGATAGGACGATTTTCTGACGGGCCACAACGAATTCCATCGAGTATTTATCCGGAAATTAGTGAAACAAAACCGGCTAATCGTGTGACTTAATATGCAGAGCGATTTCAAACTACACAAAGAAATCCAAATCACAAATTCGTTCTCTTTTAGGGAGCGTTGGATGAATATTTCTTATTGCCAAGTAAGGTGACGATGGAAATTTACGATATAGCACAACAGTTGTCGTCAGTTCGTTGGTAATCAACTAATAAATTGTAGTTTTATGAAGCCCGGCTTCCACATATATCCATGATCTCACGGCACTTGAGCATCTATGATCTTCATCAGCATAATGTTAGTGACTCCAGCACGGGAAGGATATCAACGCAGTGAATCCGTTTCAAGGTCAAGTAACGGTTACTATGACTACTGGATTATCGCTTTCAAGAATAATGTCAGAAACGGAAACATGAGAGGGATTTAAAACAACCCAAGTTAAATGTTGTATATGTTGCTGTGTGGAGGAATAGGTTATCGGCCGGACGACATTTGAACCATACCGGTTTCCAAATTACAAGAGCAATTCGTGCACAAAGAAGTTCAAATAACCCGATAAAGGACACAGACTGCAGATAGTCCGGGACATGAGCAATGAACAAAAATTGGGATAACAATCTGATGGTTATGCTCTCGATACACCAATGATAAAATGGATTATCTAAATAGAAAACAGTAGGCAAGATATTGGCATTAATTACTAGATGTTCTCAACTCTAACAGACCGCGATTAGCACACATATATACGGTAGGTAAACGATCAAATAAACAATGTGTACCCCTGAGTAGCGTAATAGGTTATTTTCGCTAATCTCATGAGTTAGAAACAATGGAGATAAGAGGGCCTTGGTAGGTGTTAAGATTGATGCTTATAAAACGGTAATACATCGAGAACAAACACTGAGAATGAGTGAATGAATGAATGAACGCACAAGGCTGATCCAGGCAAAGTGCCGTACAGTCAGAGACTGCACGTTTGCTAAGATATTGTCAGGTTGCCCAGGCCTAGACAGATATGAGAAAGCAAATAGAAATGGTAGTGAGACTCCAGCCTGTTTCAGCATGCAGCTCACCACCGATGGCCAATTAATTTTAGCACGAGGTGCTTATAAGACGGCAATACATCGACAACAAACACTGAGAATGAGCAGTTATGTTTGCCACGCCTGAACACAGAAATCACATTTCGTATAAACGGAGAGGAGCTGGGGAAGCAGATTAACGTTCGAGATTTTATATGCTGCAACAGAAGCTTATTGAGGTAGGCATGTATGTATGAAATCACAAGCCCAATTCAGAGAGAGTGCCACACAGTGATAAACTGCACATGGTCTAAAGAACTCCCCGGTAGCCTGGAGCTAGAAAGATATGAGAATGAAGATAGAAATAGCAGTGAGACTCCAGCGTGTTTCCGCATGCAGCTCTCTACCAGTGGAAGATCAATTTAGCAAGGTGTTACCTGCGCAAGACAGAAGTACTGCACGATTTCACTTTAGTGCCTCATGAGGTGATGAACTAGTGGCCAAATTTGATTGTGCAGTAAGAGTGGAACTGCTATATACGGAACGTACCAGGCGTAGCCATACTTTCACAAATTCCTCGTTGTTTGAAATTCCCGGCACTGGTGAACAATCCCGAACACAACGATACAAAATAGTTTCTAGATCAGGCGAGCGAGTCAAACTTGGGTACGTTTGTTCCATCCAGTGAAGGTAACTGTAAAGTGACATGAAGCAGCCGAGATCAAATAAAACGAATGAAAAGTAAAACATGTGAACGAGAAGTGCCCCTTTGTTTGTGTCGCCCAAATGCTTGGAAGCAGCCGTGTGGAACTCCTGTTTTCATTTGATGAGTATAACAATAGACGGCTATATTATGTTTTGCGAGCAAGTTTAAAGAAAGCATACCGTTGACTGAGAACAACCAAAGTAAATGATAGCACTTCTTCAAACAGCTCTCAGTGAAAATAAAATGAAATAATGGGATTGACTTGCACGTTTCATAGCCCGGACTGAGAGTGGTAGAATGTGAAATCGCTAGGGAATTTAAAGGTCATGAGCTTCAAATTCAAAGGTTTCATCATATCCACGACTATAATATTCTCGAAGGTTGTCATAGCCGGGGTTAGCGGTGGGGATAAAATCCCACTGTCTATAAAAGGCTTTTACATGGCGTGCGTCTCAAATAGCCTCTGACAAACAAGTCCAGCTCCTGGCTTGTACGAGTGTCTCCCGAGCCCGGTGGAACTGCTTCAACTAACAGGAGAATGGGCGAGTGACTGGCGCCTTAAAACCAGTTTGCTTCGGGCAGATGGAGCTCGTTAGCCCGAAAGGACAGTCCATTTAGGGGAAGGAAAACCCTGATTTTAAACCGCCGCTGCCTTGTGGGATACCCGATCGCATGAAAGGCTGGGGAAAAAAACCCGGAGGAAAAAATCCGAAGCAGAGTCCCGTAGGAGGTTAGTTTATGCACAGCACGACTTTCCGGCAACTCCCTGTTGCCTTGCAGGTCGCAGGCTTGAGAAGCTGACCCGAACAAACGCCGCGTGGCGCTGGAGATGCCGCTTTGTACCCAAATTCCCAAGACTATTCATGACTCATGGACGGTAGGCGATGCGCTTCATGCTCTCCTTGCGCTTAGAATCTGCGCGGATCTCGCATCTGATCGTCGAGCATGGGCGGCTGCAATCTGTGACATCAACGAAGCCGACTCATCCTCCAGGAGATAGTCGCACAAAAGTAAAAGTAAGTAATTTCCTCAATCAATCCCTCGAGTCCACAGTGGGAAGGAGGGAGGATTAGGTCAGGTTAATTGAGACTAAATCGCATTTAACATATTAACGTCCATTAATTTGTTTGCGCAGGCTCAAAGGACACACTCGTTACAACATTGAACACATCCCTCAACGCGGTTTACATTCCTGGTATACCAGAAAAAGTTCATGACAGCGAGATCTAGGTTGAACCATGACTTATTTTAACACATGGATGACCTTTTAAGCCCTGGTAACCATGAAAAGTATGGACGCCTGAATTTCGTGCACAATATATTACTCGGTAAACGTAGTTCCGAGGAACCTGTGTAAAACGCAGTGGAATGTCAACCCAGGATGAGAGATTTTCTAGACGAAGGAAACCAAGCTGTCGAATTGCGTACCGTGCCTCTTAACGTGCAACAGGTGCAAGCGGAGAGGCCGACCTGTGGAGACAACCATAGCTAGCACGTGAGCGATATTGAATTGGATTATGGCAACGAAGCTTCCGAAATCTCATTGGAGCCGGCAAGCGCCATCACGCCGAAGTGAATTGGTTTATGCCCGGTGAGAACTCGCACGTAACACAGAACAAACCGTTCGAAAACCATGCATGCCAAGATCAGTTTTGGGTGATTCAAAACAACTAAAGAGATCCTTGGTCATGCATCAAAAGGTGTACGTTTTCGAACGGGATATGGAATGCAGACAAAAGGCCTGCAACATGGGCATTGAGGTTGATAAAGTTGGAACGATAAAACTGTGCGATCGTAACGCTAAAATTACTTGAAACTCCTAATTTAAACACGTATGTATGTATGTATGTATGAAAGCACAAGCCTGATCCAGGCAAAGTGCCGCGCAGTCAGAGACTGCATGTGGGCGATATTACTGTCAAACACGTAATATCCAACCATAGTCAACCTCGCATACATTATACAGCACCTTCATGTGCGCCAACGAAAACTGCATAACCAGTTGTTACAAATGTCGCTAGTCTACTGCGAAATAAGATAGGAAGATTGTTATCATCAATTTTTTTTCAGCCCTGGTGTACATGAGGGGATCGCATACTGGAGAAGTCAACTTTTCAGCGCGACAGTCGACAACAAGACTTCAGAGATCTTATCACCGGATGTAACACTTCGCAGATTGCGTGTGTACGAAAACACGTTTGAAAGAAAACTGGGTTCGTTCCAATGATTCATTGCATTGAAACAAAATGATCTTGGAGAGAGATTTTCGTCGTGGACCACAAGCATCAATGAAAATGAAAAGATGTGGGAAAAACGCTTGCACGCACGACAGAGGCTTGCGTAATAAGAATGAATCAGGTAAACAAACGGTATTGCAACGAGAGCTGCTGTAAGACAATTAATAAGTGAAGTCTGGTTTTTAAAAGAGAACATCTTTCCAATGAGTAAGAGGTCTATAAGCTTTGGCTAATGACTATTCTCTCATTGTCATAATAACACACCGACCTATCCAACCGAGAGTGAGAGTGCTCATCATTCTGATTCGTTGACAAGCAAGCGCCATTTTAGCAAACCTATCAAAACACCATTGATCTATTCGAAGGGTGACAAGCAACAAGCCTAGGCGTCTAGCGTAAGCGAAAGCACATTAAACAGTTAACGAAGGCGCGGGCTACTAGTTGCATGCAATTAAAAAAGGAAAGGTTGCTAAGACCACGCTGCATGAGCAACATCAACCTTTATGCCGAAATACCTCCACGTGGTGCCAGCTGGGTGGGCTCGGTTCTCCGAGCTCAGCGAAAGGTTCGGCGGTGGTGTCTGAGGGTGCGGTGGGTTTTCGCCTGTCAAGCGTTCTCCCTATAAAAAGCCACAAAAATCCAATGATGACATCACGACGCGGCGGATGTGACTCGCCGCTCCAAAAGTCACTGCCCCTTGTCCTATCCAAGGACATTGTATGGTGCACAGGCAAAACTGAAGTCACCAA
Organism: Atriophallophorus winterbourni; assembly: GCA_013407085.1. Taxonomy (NCBI): domain Eukaryota; kingdom Metazoa; phylum Platyhelminthes; class Trematoda; order Plagiorchiida; family Microphallidae; genus Atriophallophorus; species Atriophallophorus winterbourni. The sequence goes on from JACCGJ010014497.1 coordinate 9,156, forward strand.
CCTATCAACGGGGTTATCGGGATCCGAACTGGAAATTCCCAGAAAAGGGCGTATGAACCGCTTCGTCGGTCACCGGCCACCGATAGGTGCGAACCTCTCTCGCTCCACTGCCTTGTGGGTAAAGGCTCGGGGTGGGACCCCCTAAACGAAATCTCCCCTACTTCGGTGTAGGCAACCGGGTAGTATCATGCCTACGTTCAACGATGACGATGATGTCAACGCTTTGTACCCCCCCCTTCTCGCTTTGTACATCTCATTGTTTATGTTGAACGGCACCATATCTGTATCAGATTGTGCAAATATAATAAATAATAATGGGTATACAGAATTGGCACTCGCAGAAACGTAGTGTAGCAAATAACTTGAATTGCAAAACTGAACTAAAGCTTTAGTTAATAGTATCCCAGCCCGCACACAGTCCTTCAACATTAAAGACAGTTCAGCATTAGTAAGTTCATAACACGCGTAGCCCTGTGAAGACTTACCAAAATTGAGTAAAGAAACATACAACACGATGGTTACTGTTTTACGTGAACTATATTCAGCAGTCTGTAATTAGGAGCTCGGAATGTTCGACGGTCTTCGTGTCATTTTCCAACAAGTAGAGCCTATTTATCATACAGCGTTAACTATATAGTTTGAGCACTTAAAAAGTGTGAAAAAAAGGCGCGTTTGTAGTAGCGTCACAATTGAAAAGATGAACACAAGATACGAAAGACGATCGTGCGAAACGACGCCTGCCATCAACACAGTTAGACTGCGAAGCCACTGTTTAACAGGGTTCGTACAACGAACCACGATGTTCAAACGCTCAAGACACTAATGGACTACAGTAAAGTCTTGTGGGAGATGCCAGCAACACACTAATGAGGACTGCGGTAATTTTTTACTGTTTCGAGGACTAACTTTCTGAGGAATGAAGCCATTTTATTCATCTTCTAATAGTCACAGTTAGATTAATTTTAATCAAACAGCGTTCATTCGCTCGTCGATTTATATAGATAGAGCTCCAAGAGAACCGTAGAAAAATATCGCATATGAAACTCGGAACAAGAATCCAAAAAAGACAGCGATAGAGTCAGCGGCACAAATGCACAAAAACCGAAAATCAAATAAATTTGCTCCTGTGTGGCTTCCATTCACTGGTTTTACACTTCATTACAGCTTTTATGCGATTACGGTTACCAGGTGGAGAGAGCTAGGTAATGAAACATTTGCTGAGAGGTGGACAAAGATTGATGGAAGAAGGATGACAGTTTCGAGCCGAATGCCGGTCTAGCATGCGTCCAAGTGTACCTCTGGACGGCCTCCGGGTAGGCCGGATTGCAACAGACTGAAATTCGGATCTCATCCTCATACTGGATTTCCTTGTTTGGTAACCAGTATTTGAGGGTCTAGCTCGTTCAACATTCAATGAACCTTAACACAGGCGGCCAGGGGTGAACTAGGATTGCATTTGAAACGATAGCTATGCAACTTTCGTACAACGAACGACCATTAACAAAAACAGAAGTGCAGTGGTAACATGTCAAGCATCGAAGCACTTGCGAATAATCAACTGCCTGCTTATACCAGTCTTAAACTGTTTCTCATCATCAGTTAGAGACAGCAAGATGAATTACTTTGAACCGAGGAACATATTGTTAATTCCCCCGATTGGACTTTAAAACGCGACTTCAAAAGTGACATTCATGGAAATTTCTTAGATAAAATCAACCTGAATTCAATAAAGATAACCAATCCGAAGCATATAAAATTGATGGTAGTTGGACAAAAAACGTTTCAACGAAAACAAATTATCAAATCATCAATAATTCAGGGTTGGTTGCGTGGAACAGCGAACGGATTAGTGGGAAAATGCGTGTTCGGACATTCAAATCGCGCAGCTCATTAGAGCGTGCGACTTTGGCAAAAGGGGAATATGAAATTGTTGTATTTAACCACAAGTGGTGAGTAATCTCACGTACCGAACATAGAGGCGCAGTTTTGCCAAAGACGATGTCATGCCCGCTAGCTTCAATTCAAATCGTCTACGAAAAACAAATGAAAGAAAAACACGAAAACGTGAGATCAGATATAATAAGCATGGGGAACGAGTGTTTGATCAACAACGAAAATTGGAGAGACGAATCAAACATGGGAAACGCCATTCGAGGGGATAATGATGGGAACAGCGACGACGTTGGTGGGAAAAACAGCTGCAGGAGGTAATATGCCGAACATATCACCACAAAGTATGCAATGAAATGAAAAGGAAAGTTAAGTCATTATGCAACGGCTTGATAATCAGAATCGATCGATAGATATGACTAAGAATATAGCACCGGTGACATCGGATGTCTATATTGCTTAGCTGCTAACTTGTTACACCCGAGAACAGTGTCCAATCGTTAATGCCTTTCGGCTAAGGCGTTCAAGAAACCACGACAATAGTTGAAATGAGTAAACATGGGTAATGAGGAGCAAACTATACGGTGAGGAGGATATACATGTACGTGTATATCAAGTCACAAGTCTAGATCCTGGTAAACTGCCTCAAAGTCAAGCTGTGCATGGGCAGAGATATATTCAGGTTGCCCAGACCGAGACAGATATGAAAGTGAGACACCAGGAACGTTGACACATCAATTTAGTACGGTTACCTACACAGTATAACATGGATGTGCAATCGTGCAGCACTTCTGTGCTGCACAGCTAACACCGTGCTAAATTGATTAGCCTCCGGTAGTGAGCTGCATGCGAATACACGCTGGAGTCACACTGACACTGCTATTTTCCTTTCACATATCTGTTTAGGTCTGGCCAGCCTGACAGTATCTTCGCCCACGTGCAGTCTTTGACTGTGCGGCACTTTGCCTGGATCAGGCTTGTGATTTCATACATACATACATACAAACACAGTACTGAAGCACAGTACTGCACAAATGTATATCCGTTTACAGGTGAATAGTAGTAAAGCTCACATGGCTACAGCAAAAACGTAGTCGTATTTTCAGGTTTTGGTGAAATTAAGCAAACGTAATTCAATCACAGTAACGCATCAGCTGCATGGAAAATCGGCCAATTAGTGTCGGTAATTTATATAGTTCACTCTTGACGTGCTTCCCAAAAGCATTGATTTGTCTTGAGCTTGGGTGGCTATCAAAACATCACGCGATGAATTGTTCGAAAAAATGAACAAGTAATTTGAAAATGCCAGGAGATTGTCAGAGCTGATTATGTGTGCTTTATGAACAAAGTATCCAAGGGTCTTCAAACTGATGAGCAATAACTCATCTGAAAGATTTCGGTGATTTTTTGTGGAGCCAATTAATTATGAATGAAAAATATTGCGGATCGTTGAAGGGAAGGTTTGCGTTAATTTTAGCACATCAAACGCTTAAAGACATTCCAGATGGAGAATGATACTTTGAAATTAATGCCCATTTAGAAAAACGAGTAGGGGTACCGTAGAGAGAATGTGATGGGAAGGAAAATGGTTTAGAATAATTTATGCCATCAAGGAAGAGGAGAAAATGATGTAGTCTGCGCCCTAGTGGGGTTAAGCCAGACCAAGTGAAGATCTTGTTGCTGTTTTAAATGTCACGTGTAACACAGTGGTTAGAAGGCGGCTGATTGGCGCCACAAAACCAGTTTACTTCGGGTAGGTGGAGCTCGTAAGTCTACGAAGGCGGTCGATTAAGGGAAGGAAAACCCTTAGCTCAAACCTACTTCAAATCATGAAAAACACATCAGAAGTCGACCTCGAGGAAAAACCAGGAACCGGAGTCCCGTTAAAAAAGTTCGAAGTTGTATTCAACTTCTTTCTCCCAACTCCGGCATCGTTGTCCAAACGTATTAGTCTAGCTGTTCCCTTGGTTCTAGTGCTGCATGTAGACAACAGCTAGTTCTCCAGATTGAACTGCCATGGCGTACATCTCAACACACCAATGGAGAAGACACTCCATTCTGCTTCAATGGATAATAACACGGGAAGTGGGAGATACCGGTGAAAAGCTATGGCTCGACTGGCGTAGAGCTCAGCGCCTGGAGCTGCTTCTGATGGCGGGAAAGATTTTCAGGTCTCATTGGACGGCTACCGTACACGTCAGGCTGTCCAGAATCGGACTGTTTAATCATTAGAAAAGCTGTGCAGCATGAAAAACATGCGATTGTGATGTACATTCACGGTTGACATCGACCACAGGAGGCCAACAATGGAGCGATGTATCGGTACGACTCAAACCTCATTTGCCAATGTAGAGTGTGACACACATCATCCTTATTTACACTGCAGAAAATAGTTTAGTGTAGTTTTCTCTCGTTCTTTTTTGCAGCACAAAACGTCGTCAATCCAATCCATGATGGACGGACTTTTAGCTCGATTACTCTATCGAATGACTAGAAGAAAGTGGTTCAAAATTAATGTAAAAAACTCGGTGTTACTCGGACAATTGCTGCTATTGGGTTTATTTGCGATGTGTTATATATTCTCGCGCTGTTTGAATCAAACAACCAGAAGCAGAACTTGATTAGCCAGGTTCACTAAGCTCCACTACCCAGGTAAAACAGTTGTTAACAATTAATACACCTCAGTATCGTGTCCATTGGATGTTTCGTTGCAGACAACTTCTTAGAGTATTTTATTAATGTTGAATGTAGCGAAGGTTGTTCGCTAAGATCAATGACAGCAGAAGCCGCAAAGATACTATTTTGCAGATGTCGTCATCTACATTAACAAAACTTAATTAGGGGAAAGTTTCATTCGACGTGTTGGCACATCATTCTGCGATGTCTTTGCTTACTATTCAACAGATTCCGCACTTGTTTACCAATTTATTTGTGTATCGCAGTAAAACATGCGGTACGTGCCAAGGATGTTACTATGTGCTTAATGATACTCATCATAAACAACGAACAGGAGATTAAAGACGTAATCGCGTACACAAGATTCGTACCACAGATGCGAGCGATCACAAAGCCAGAAAACACGAGTGCATGTTCACAAGCAGAAACACTTAGCGCCAGGTGCGACAAAAGCGAATGCAGGCAGGTGAACGAGATAACAAGCCGCAGACAGATGGTCACTCAAACAATGCTTATTTCCCGGCGTGCATAAACAATTAAAATGAAATACAAGAATTTGAAAACCGGATCCGAATGCCATGCATAGGAATGTGGAAAGAGAAACTTCATCAATGTGTCAATCGTATAATGCAACGGAATTGCAGGGTGCACCGATTTCAACATTATAAACAAAGGTCATTTCCAGAAGAAACTCGGAATTAGGAATCAGGGTTGCTTAGACTACGTTCATGCAAAAAACATAAGCATGCACAAAATCAAAATAGATGGATAAACGAGCCAAAGCAAGTTGAATTTGCTTGTCCCAGAAAAAAACGTTAATGCAAAAGCAACCAAACGCTGCAGAGTACAAAGGTTTCGAACCAACAATCGTCAATTAATCCGACTGATTCGCTGCGTTCAACGTTTCACGAGCGGATGATAAACGAACAGGTTTCGTGTGTGAATGTCAAACACGAAACCGACGTGCTTCATGACAATCGGAAGTGAAAGAGAAAAACAAAAAAACAGTCGCATCACGAAACGCACACATGGAATATGTGGGATATGTGAAAAATCTCGGTGATAATTATTTCGCTGAAGAGAGCGTTGTTTCATTAACTCAACGCTGGTACGTAATGGACTAAAAGTAGGGCAGATGGAAGTGTAATCATGAATTGTGATGATGAAACTCACAGGAAAACTGTCGTGCTCATGTCGCTTCACACTGGTTAACAAGATTGAATTAGAAAAACAATTTACACTGATTCGCACACACCCAGCAGGTATGTTAAATGGATCTTGGCTATTTGTCGTCATCCTAACGAGACGGTAAGATTAGCTTCAATGAGCCTTGAATCATCGTTCTTCAGTCACAATGCAGCCACCTTATTCCGGGGTCTGTACTGACTCTTCAACAGACTGCGTTGCTTTGAAAACCCCACTCTCCATCGTCTATCAGGATTCGGTTGTACGGCAGTTTAGTATAAAATATTTACTACCGGTGTAATACTGACTTTGATTATGAAAACACAATTGTACCACACATTGGATACACGTAGAACAATGATGATCATGACTGTGTTGCAAGTGAAGAAAGGAAATGAAAACAAACGAGCCCACCAATGCTGAGCTTCCTTTTTTCGTCACAACATAAATACGCAAGCTAATTGAAAGTCCAACAGCAGCTAATGTACAATTCAGTTGTTCAATCAATTTTGTAATCAGGAACGACAAATACAGATTGAATATTGCAAAGTATGTTCATAATGGTTCGATTTAACTCGCCCGGGCCAATGCAACAGAAACCGATACGGAGGCATCGCGAAATGTATTCGAGAAAAGACAGCTATGTCATCCTTGCAACACATGAGAGAATGTTGAACAAATTTTAAAACAAAGAACAAATATAGAGTACTATTCGGGAATCATGCTTAACAGCAACCACGCGCTACAGCCAAGAATATAATAGTGAGGCAAGTTCTGGCACTATTCGTTACTAATGATGCAGTAGTGTCGTAAAATTTGCAGAATTGATTGAGACCAATGTGCAAGAAGGAGCATCTACGACCTGTTATTTACTGTAAACATTGCCAGTCACCGAAACCAAACAACTCAGTGTCAATCACCATTTACGTGGACTAACTGCAACCCAGAACAACTGAAAAAGGACGATGCAAATGCACCATAAACAGTGCACAATTCAGTGGAGAAAGTGCCAGGGTATGTTGAATGACAGCAAACTAGGTGTATAGAGCAAACCAGTCCGTGGAAGTCGATAAAATGGTAAACACTATGAAAACTTTAAACACAGTACAATTTCCGAAATAATCGTTTTAATAGAAAAAAGGTGTATGTTCGTCGAATACCCCATACAAGACGACAAAACGGTGAACAGTTTCGATTTCGCATTCGAGGAGTCTCGAAATAATGTAGTGATCTAATTGAGAGAAAAACAACCCACCGTTTTTGGTGAAACCTTTATAAGCTTCATCATTACTTTTTTCTCCTAATCAAGCCAATGGGCCCACCGGATCGACAGTCATTTCCAGGTTTTATTAGTAAAACACGACTCATGCGATATGACCTTACCCACTGGACAGAGTGCAGTCAGAGACTGCATGTGGGCTAAGATAGTGTCAGAAAGCCAAGCTATATCATGTAATCCCAACAAGATACTTCAAACGGTGACGAATGGATGACAGTCAGACACAAAATTAATAAATACTGAACGCAGTCCGTTTAACAAAGTAATTAGTAGGACAGTCACTCATCTAATAAAGTGTATATGTATGAGATCACAAGCCTAATCCAAATAAAGTGTGCACAGTTACAGACTGTACATGGGATTAGAAACTGTCAGGTTGTCCAGGCCTAGACAGATATCAGTACGAAAATTTAAATGACAGTTAGACTCCAGCGTGTGCCGGCACGCAGCTCACTACCAGTGGCAAATCGATTTAGCACCATGTAAGCTCCACACAATCAAACACCCGTACATATCTACGAAAGTACAAGATTGAAAAAGTTGATGAAACATTCGCTGATGAGAGTTTACATTTTCTCCGACTTATTGTGATGGGTTCAGTGTACTGGATCGGGCGCTAGATATGACTCAGAAGAAAACACACGAAACCCACTAGCAGATGGATGGGAGGTTGAATAAAGACTCACTCATAAAAATATTTCAGAAAAAATACCCGAAGTACCTCAGCTTCACAATCGTGTATTTTGCATAAATAAAAACAGCGGGGTGTGTGACTGTAAAAGGCATGCGACAAACTAACCAAAAGATAATAAAACAGCTGTAGCAGACAATTTTGTTTTTTGTTTCAATCAAACGGTGAATACAGAACATTCCTCGGAGAAATGTTCGTTGTTGACAAATGAAAGTAAATCCTTCTTCATATTGTGAGACTCATTCGCATTGTGCTGTTTAGTAAGTGATCGATAGCAAGTGTTAATCATTTCTATCGGGAAAGGAAATATGATGGTTGAATTATGCTCCGCGGAAATCCCACTCAAAGTCTGTAGATAGCGTAACTGTAGCGCGACCGGATAGGCACTTATCTCCATGGCAGCCTCTTTTAGAGGTCGCGAAGCCTCTCGCTCACCATAGGCAGCAATCACTTGCGCTTTCGCCTCCCTGGTCGCTTCAGCTTCGGCGGCTAACGTGCGCTGCAACTGCAGCGGCAGACGAACGTCTTTAATTTCAACACGTTCCACTTTCATTCCCCAAGTATCCGTTGCCACATCGAGGCACTCTTGCATCATGGATGCGATGTGTTCGCGATCGGAAAGCAACGCGCTCATATCCACAGTGCCCAACACGTTCCTAAGTGTAGTTTGAGCCAACAAGCGAGTGGAGTAATTGACGTTTTTAACATTCACCACCGACATAACCGGATCGTAGATGCGATAATACACCACTGCATTAACCGCCACGGTAACCGAATCTCGCGTAAGTACTTCTTGTGTGGGGACATCGAAAGTGAACGTGCGCAAATCCACTCGCTGCAATACATCGAGCAGGGGAAAAAGAAAGATGAGACCGGGGCCCGCAGGGATTTTAGAGACCAAGCGACCCAGACGAAACACAACGGCTCTTTCGTATTGGGGTATAACGTGGAAACAGAACACCAGTGAGAAAGGAAGGCTAATTAAAACGAGCACGAGTGACAGAAAAACCAAAACGTGTTCACAATGAAGCATACATTTGTCACAAAAAACAGAGGCATTGGTTTGGGATTGAGGGAGCAGTCCATCAAATCGTTCGGGAACCAGTGAAAACGAACGTTTCAAAAACGCCCTTGAGACTCCGGGTTCGAGTATCGAGGTTCGATATACGGTATAGTCTGATGTTAAAGCTGGCCCACCAGTTGGAGCAATGTTGAAACCACTGATACGTTTTGCAAAGAAAGAACGAAGAGATTTGGAAAACAACTGGGGAGCGTAAGTGGGATAATCTGATGGTAATATGTGTTGTAGTGTGATGGTTTGCCAATCCGAGTGATCATTTTGTGGAGTTTCATAGAGAGTTGGTAATCGGCGTTCCACCGCCAGTGTACCACAAGTAGTCTCCATCAAGTGTGCACGATATGATCAGTTCCAACACAATGTTGAGTAAGTTTAACTTGGACTTATTATCAAAAGAACTTTTTTCAGCGATGACCGAAATTAGATTTGCGACCAATAAGAATTAGGATATAACGGACCAATCAGAGTGGACTAGATCAAAAGCCAGTGTTGATCAGCTGTTGGATTATCCAGCGGGCGCCGAGAAATTCATTTGACAGTTAAGACGTGTATGAAGCTTCAGCAAAATGATTCACGTAATTGCGGAGAAAAAAATAATTCCGGACGATAATCAAGCAACAATGTGCTTGACTTGACATGCATGGGACGTAATTAAAATATAGTATTCCCTGGAGTAATCGATTTCAGTTCCAATCGTTGTCAGCGGAACAAGCTCGCAGTGTTGCGAGAATGATGCCATTTACACACCAAGACAGACGTGATTTTCCAAGGAAAAAATCAAAAAGTAAACAATATTGCCGATCAGTGGGTGGGCCATAAGCAACATGACAGATTTGCCGAAACGACCAAAAAATCTTCAAAAGAGTGGCTTGATACAACCGGAGCAAATGAGAACCGAACGACCGAAAGGAATCCAGCGACCATAGTGGCTGGTAATCGATTGAGTAAAGTAAGCAAGGATCAAATCGTGTCACAAGATTTGAGTTCAGCAGTAGTTAGTGGCATAAAGCGTATTACCGAATAGAAAGACTCGTCATCGATGTGAAAACATAAAACAATAAACGGCATCTCAGATTCAGGCACAGTATGGAAACATTCGGTTGGAAAGTTGCTGTGCACCTTACTGATATACTTCGGATCACACCACGCAAAAAAGTTCATTTAGCCCACTTAGGATATTGCTTTAGAGAGTAGGTTGACCTCACTTCTATCCAATCTTACAGTGTTGTGTGTAGCATACGCACAAATGTCTTGACGGTGTTCAGAGGAGAAGCAGTGATCATACGCATGAACCATAAAATTTAGGAGAAATTTAGCGAACCGACTGCAGCAATAGAAAGTGATAAAATGTGGTTCGGTTCAATAATTATGATCACTTGGATAATATTCGTCATGCAGTGTCAACCAAGACCTCGTTTTACGAATATATAAAATGGCGACGTACCCCGGTGAAATTCTATTGTGAACTAAACAGCTCATTAAGGCGGAAAAGCCTATTGAGTCTTAAAATCAGAGATATCCAAGAACCCCTCTGATGGACCGCTGGTATATATCAATGTTACAGCGAATGATGTTGAATGAAGAACCACACCTTGGGCGAGAACTAGTTTGCTCTTCGTGGGAAGTATCTAGCCAGATAGGACGTCACTTAGAAAAGTAAAATGACTTAGCTACCAACAGAGCGATGGACATGTCACGATAGTTTCTACATACATCGCTGGTTTCCTTTCATGGAATTGCAATAAGTAAGGATTAACCGAGACAGATACCTTCTGGCCTAATAGTGGACATTACGCTGAGTAATTCTGCCACGAACTGTCTCCCATCGTCCCTTGGAAAACACAAGCTGGAGTTAATCCGGATCCGGTACATTATGATGAGTTTGTATGACCGTGTGAAATAGAGGTCTTGTAAGTAGAAACAGGTTATAAGATTTATTTGAACAGGATTTCCGTTTATCATCAGTTTACTTGCGGTTCATCCACAGGCACAATTATGCTGTCTAATGAGTACAAACAAACGACTATGCTTTTTCTCAAAGAAAGCCAGATTAGAAAACAAACAGTCTATGGCCACATGCAAAAAAGAATAGTATCGGAATGCTCACAGAGAGAGAAAGTTCGTTAAAAAATAAGTGATAAATAAACCTGAATGCCTGTGGATCATAATGTAGCCTGATAGGATGAGCACAGTCTATGGCTTGTCAGATAACCTGTGGAGCAAAGATACCACAGTTACTCGAGTCCAGCTAATTGTGAGTAACTTCGGTTGTGCCGATATTGGTACAACAGGCTGTGAAATGACAAGCTCTGAACGGATTGCAAACATACATTACTACCGTATTGCACATGTCATGTCGTACTGAGTAAATTTGCCAATGGTACTGAGTCCCATTTTACAACTCACGTCAGTCACAACTTGTGTACAGCCACCATGTTGCATTTTAGAGATAAAACAAAAAAACTAGTGTGCTTGAATGTTTGAAAACGTTCCACGGTTCAGCTCAGGCCTACCAATTTTATGATAGATCAGTATATATAAAGCAGAAAATAACAAGACAAAATTATACACATCATATGCAAAAATGCATTAAAATACCCCGTGTATGAATAAAATGCATCCGAAAATGGAAGGTTGTCACTTAACCAGTACCCACTGGACAATACCGAAACAAACTGGGGTTGATTAATGGGCAAAATTAGGCAGCACGAACGAGCACATAAATCAACAAAGAAGCTTTGCTACAGCGTATACATATGCGATTTGAATGGTCTCTAATTTGATAAACATTACCACCACCGAGAGACTTGAACAAAGAACTATGACATCGAACGCGCAAAATGTTCTATCTGTATGAGTGCAAGTGGACGAAGACAAATAAAATTGGTTTAAAACACAACAGCTTGGGGTAGATTGGTATAGAGAAACAACACATATAAGGGTAAATAAAACATACTGTTTAATCTGTTGACGTTTCAAAATAAAATCTGTTGAATTGAGAGCAGCCAACACTCGGTTCAGTGACGTGGCCGAACGACCGCCACGTAGCTTTGCAACATTTTCCTTAGACAATTCCCATTCAAAATCGTCAGATAAATCCATGAGAGCTAAAAGAGAATAAAAATAAATTGAAAAAAAACAAGCCGTTAAATATGTTTCGCGAAAAAATGGCCAAGGCATGTGATGAAATAGATTGAAATCACTGATTTCAGTTTGCAGCTACATGAGATAGGGCCTTAGTGCTAGGAGCCTTCTTGACTTCGGAAAGGAAAAAGAATCTTTCTAACCGAACCTTCATCTATGGCCTGCTTCATTATCTTAATATGCCCAGAGCATCGAATGACTATTTTGCTATTCTTTTGTTCAATCGAATCATTTTCCACTATTAGTCAACACTGATTAACTACACCCAACAAAAATAGCGGTGGTGGTGGTGAAAATGTGGTATTTTTGTTCAAAAGTAGTATGTATATGTATGTATGAAAGCACAAGTCTGATCCAGGCAAAGTGCCGCACAGTCAGAGACTGCACGTGGGCTGAGCTACTGTCAGGTTGCCCAGGCCAAGACAGATATGACAAAAGAAAATAGAAAAGTAGAGCCTTTAGCAAAGAGATTTTACTGTATCTGGCCAAAAGACCGGTTAAACTGCGGCTTGGCAGTATTTACACCTTTGTGTAGACAAAGTGGCCAGTGTAAAATACACGAATCAGGTTTGAGAACCAGGATCATATTATATGATGGATCAAACGGAGTTATTGAGGGTAGGAATGGGACTTTGAGAAATTATAAGGGTTTCCAAACACCTGCATCTTCAGATTTTAAATAACGAGACTCGGGTTGTACTGCGTTGGTTTAAAATACATGCAATTTTTCTTGTTCAGCACCGTGGCTGCAGACGTCCGTCGGTCGGTATGGAAGTCGTGATCTCATTTTCGGGCCTTCAATGGCTGAATGTTACATAAAATTACTCGAGTTGGCAAAAATCGGGCTCAAATGATCCTTGTGGCGAAATAAACGCCTTCACAAAATGTATCATGGAGCAATAAGCAGCCACTGTGATAGATGACACCACCAATACACCGTGTTCTGTAAACTCGGATGTGGACCGCAATTTCTGTTCCGAAGCACGACTGTTGATTCTGATTGAGCGCCGGTTTCGGTAGCTTGGTCATAGCATTGTTCTGATTACATAGTGCTCAGACCATTGGATGTAAGAGGCAAAGTAACATGAAACAAACAGACTGAGCTTTGCAACCACGCTGACGGACAGGCAGAAATAGCAAGCGCGTGAAACCGATTTAAATCAGTCCACACATCCTGGTACTAAAAATCACAGAAAGAGAAGCGTTTTGGGAACTCATTATAATTTCCTAAAAAACTCATTTCTACCCGTAAAACTTTGTTTAATACTGCATATATTTTGAGGATTTAGTTCTCAATTATGATTGGAATATTTTGTATCATCCATTTTCTCAACGCATAAATACAGACCGATAAATACAGATGAAATTATAAATGACAGTTAGACTAAAGCGTGTTTCCGCATGCAGCCCACTGCCAGTGGCAAATAAATTTAGCACGGCTGTTTATGTAATTCAAAGAGAGTATTAAACCTGTTACCAGATGTTCAGCTAGTATTCGGTTCAATGAAATCAGTCCTTTATGCGGCTCTTGAATATGTCGATTGCTCGATATGAGTTGCTGAGATTACTCCAGGAGATTTATAAGAGTTCGCATTCTTATGAATATTCAGTTCCTATTCACGAATATTTATTTACACGTGAATTTTTACTTGAGATACACCGTGTGCGTACATTGTTCAATATTCTTTTGAAAACAGATGTAATTTTGTTTTGGCAAATTGAAATCATTACTATACTCAGCTCAGAAGCCTTTGAGATCCGCCGAGGCGTCAAACAAGGGTGTGTTCTTGCTCCCACGCAGTTCGGCATTATCTTTGTTTTGCTTCTAAGGCACGCTTTTAGGACGAGGACAAAAGGCATTTACATACGCACTCGAAGTGATGGTAAGCTTTTCAACCCGGTTGAGAGCACAAACCAAAGTACAGGATGTGCTAATCCATGACCTGTTGTTTGCCGACGATGCAGCCTTTATTGCTCACTCCCAAGAGAACCTACAGTGGCGAATGGACTGTTTTTCGTCGGCATGCAAAGACTTTGAGCTAACAATCAGTATGAGCAAGACCAAAGTCCTTGGTCAAGGGACTGTATCGCCTCCAATCATCACTGTTGGAAACTGTCAGCTTGAACCAGTACATCATTTCACACATCTTGGTTCAACCATTGCGGAAAGCCTGTCGCTAGATACGGAGATTGATGAGCGGATTGGCAGAGCAGCTGTCATTTTGTCCCGATTGAACTCTCGTGTCTGGGGTAACCGCAAGCTGACTGTAAAGACGAAGATGATGGTGTACAGCGCGTGCGTACTAAATGCTTGCTGTACGGCAGTGAAACCTGGACCACCCACGCAAGACACGAACGGAAACTGAATGTTTTCCATCTACGAAGCATCCGTCGTATCTTGAACACATCGTGGATGGACAGAGTGACTAACACTGAAGTGATTTCCAAAGCTGGCCTACAGAGCATGTTCACTCTATTGCGACAGCGCCGCCTGCGGTGGCTTGGTCATGTCTACAGAATGGAAAATGGTCGTATTCCAAAAGATTTACTCTATGGTAAGTTGCAATTAGGAATTCGACCATTGGGCAGACCGCACTTGCGGTACAAAGACGTTTGCAAAAGAGATATGAAAGCTCTTCGCATTGACCCCGCGAGCTGGGAAGAACTTGCTTTTGACCGCTCATTTTGGAGGCATTGTGTAAAGCGGCGTCTGCAAGCTGGGGAGGAGCAGATACAGCTCTTGACCGCTGAACGCAGATCACGCCGCCGGCGTGTAACTGACGCCCTACAACCGAGTTCTGACCATCGTTGCAAGCGCTGCGGGAGAGATTGTTCCTCCCGAATCGGACTGCTTAGTCATTCAAAAAGCTGTAAAACATGAAAATTCATTCGATTGTGATGTACATCCATGGTCGGCATCGACCGAAGGAGGCCAACAACAACAAAACTCAGATTTGATGTTGGCAGAGTTTAATCCATCAACGGTAGTTGTTGCCAACGATCCTTCAAACTACGAATAGATACTGTCGCTTCACATGTTTTTCTTGATGGCAGCAAAAAGGCTATCATGGTGGCAGAAGCCTAACTCATGCATAGGTCAACTATGGGCAAACCGAGAAAGCCCTTGCAATAAATTTTGCTGTTAAATATTCAATAAAATGTTCTACGGATAACATTGTACCCTTGAGATGGATCACAAGCCATTGGTGAATGTGTTTGGTTTCAATTGACTACAGGAATGAGTCACAGTCCTTCTCGGATATGATTTTACAATCAAGTATAAATCGACAAGAAATATCGGAAAGCTTTCGCCAGATTTATGCTCTATCTAATCGTTTCAACCACTGTTGAATCAGAAGTCAGTAGTGCGCTCATCACATAATTCCGAGTGATCCTAGTCATTTCGGCATTGTTTGTGAGGCAACTGTCACGAATGTGCAATGTGCACGGATGTGAAATCGCGCAGTACTTCTGTGCTGTGCGGCTAACACCGTGCTAAATTGATTGGCCACCGGTAGTAAAGTGAATTCTGAATCACGCTGGAGTATCACTACCATTCCCATTTGTATTCCCTTAATTTTTCTGATGTGTCTAGGCCTTGACAACCTGAAAGTGTGTTAACCCACGTTCAGTCTGTGACTGTGCAGCACATTGCCTGGATCAGGCTTGTGCTTTCCAACACACACTGCCAATGATCCGTGATTCACGGACATATCTGTACCGATTGGCCGTCACGTTACTCAATAGCCAGCTCATACTTTTATATTAACACCGAAATCCGTTAGCGCTTGCTTACAGCGTGGTTGTACTCGGACAAGGCACCCTTCCATTAGACTGGAGAACAGACGTTGTAGTGCCTATACATAAGAGAGGAACTTCTTCGGCGGTCAAAAATTACCGCCAGTTTATCCTCACTAGTGTACTATGTGAGGTTACAGAAAGGTTGATCCGCGACGAAATCTTTGGATACCTAGCCAAACATTCTCTTTTTAATACCGCACATCATGGATTCCTAAAAGGTAGGTCATGTCTGACTAACTTGTTGTGCTTTCTAAACGAGGTCACTAAGAGGATGGATGATGGTATAGCGGTAGATGTCTTCTATCTTGACTTTAGTAAGGCTTTTGATTCAGTCAACCACAGACTCTTGCTTCTCAAACTCTCAGCCATAGGAGTATCAGGGGATCTACTGGACTGGATTCGAGCATTCCTTAGTGACCGTTCCTTTAGCGTCCGGTAGATAATACATACTCCGCATGTGCCATTATACCAAGTAGGGTTCCCAGTCTTGGGTCCCTTGCTGTTCCTCATCTTCATTGATGATCTAGCTAACCAACTGCGCTAATCCTGTCATATATTTGCTGACGACGTAAAAATTATCGGTAGGCTGACTTGCCGAAATATCCCCACGTTGGTGTCAGCTGAGTAGGCTCGATTCTCCGGGCTCAGCGAAAGGTTGGGTGATGGTGTCTGAGGATTTACTGGGTTTTGGCCCGGTAAACGTTCTCCCAATAAAAAGCCACAAAAATCAAATGATGACATCGTGATGCGGCGGATGTGACCCGCTGCATCAAGAGTCACTGCCTATTGTCCTATCTAAAAACATTATATGGTGCACAAGCGAAAAATGCAGTCAACAACCAAAAACGGGGTTAGCAGGCTCCGAACTGGAAGTTTCTGGAAAACGGCGTACGAACCGTTTCGTCGGCCACCGGTAGGTGCGAACTTCTCTCGTTTCACTGCCGTGTGGGTAAAGCCAATTCGCTAAATGCCTGGGGTGGGGACCCTACACGAAATCTCCCCTACTTCGGTGTAGGCAACAGGGTAGTATCACGCCTACGTTCAACGATGATGACAATGTCGCATATACTCACCACGAAAGCTATCTCTTCGCTACTCTTCAGAATCCACTCCGCAAGCACACGTTATCCCCCACACCCTCCCCCTGATGCCTTTCGGAACATCAATGCTAGATGCATACCGTTGCAGCCAACGTTTCAAAGACGTGTTGATTTCCAACGGTGTATTCCGACCGCGTGCACCTAATAGGCTTGTATCGTTCAATGTCCGTACACTGTAAAAACCAGAGCAACAATCTGGAGTATCCCGATCGCTAGACACACTGCGTATCGACATAAGTTGTCTATGTATGTATGTATGGAGCGCAGCGAGATTTCAGGGTTAAAGACGAGTGAACAAACACAGCGACGAGAGACGTAACCTGTCCGTGATCTCGGTATACGCATCCACGAACTGTGGGCAGAAAGGTCATGGATGAATTCTACGAATAATTTCGTCTCTCTCAAGGAAAGTACGCAGAGGCGATATAGTAGTGCTTGCCAGTGATTTTAATGCTCGAGTTGAATGTATAGCGCACACTGAGCGCTTTCGTGGGGGGAAGTATAGGATGTCACACGACCGAACAGACAATGGAGAGAGATTGTTGTCCCTCAGTGACGATCACTGCCTCTTCCTCGCCTCCACAAATGTTCAACATCCAAAGCGCCATCTAGCTACCTGGTGTTCCCCATCACAACGTACTTGGGCGCATCTTGACGATATGACGATAAGCTACAGGTGTCGAGGTAGTGCAAAAACTGCAGATCTTATAAGAATACACGTGAGATTCTGATCACGCTTTCGTGTGCGCAACAAAAAACCTTCAGTTCGGAGGTAAACCCAAACTAAAGCGTCCCATACTAGACATAAACGCTGCTTGAAGTAAAAGCTAGATTTTTGGATACTCTATCGGTTTCCCTGTAAAAAAATCGGTCGATCAAGCTAGATCGTCACGGGCACTACTTTAAGCAAGCATTCTACGACACTGCTACAGAATGCTGCAAAGTCGCTCGTAAACCGTCTGACCGCTGGATTTCTGCGGAGTCCCTTTACACTACTCGAATAGCGCCACGCCTTACCGGGTGGTTCAGAATATTAAGATGATCGGAAGTGTCTCAGACTCCTAGTCAAAAATAGTCTGAGGCGCGACTGTGAGACTGGTTGAAAGAACGCGCCTCGGAGATGAGAAGATCGTCAGCAATGGGTACCATGCGAAGGTTTTACCAATTGATTAGTGACTGCGACCTTAAGCCACAACAGATCATGGATACCATACTCCAAGGTTTACCCTATACTGCTGCCTATCTCGACGATATAATCACAGTCGGATCAAATGTCGATGAACTACGTGATCGTATAGAAGAAGTTCGCAACCGCGTAAACGAATATGGCTTCCGTTTACGAGCCAAAAAATGTGATTTTTTCATGGAATCTATACGATATCTCGGATTTAACATTGATCGTTATGGTCGACGGCCGGTCCATCAAACACTGATGCAATTCCGTTTATGCCACCCCCACATGATATCCCAACATTGCGATCATTCCTCGGGTCGGTCATCCATTATGGTGAGATTATATTATCAACGCATGAGTTACGCGGCCCTCTCAATGACCTACTCATCATCATCATGAAGCACAAGTTTATAGCCAGACAAAGCGCCAAGCAATATGAAGCAGGAAAAGCAGATAAGCAAGAGCGTTAAAAAGGGAAAGCAGGCAAGCAGAATATGCAAAATCCAAAAGCAGCTTGTTTTTGTAGTTTCACTGCATGCGATTTTA
>JACCGJ010014499.1:0-10336 GCA_013407085.1 Atriophallophorus winterbourni
AAACATGTGTTTGGACACATGTAATTGAACAGGTTGGTCGTACCAGCCTTATCCAACAGTGGCATACAATCGCTCCTTGTTTACCATTTCTCCACTATTTCAAGCGCATGCGGATCCTGATCTTACTGTCCCTACCTGATGAGTGCAAACAGCACGAAACCGGTCGTGGGGTGTGAATGACGGAAAAGCATGCAAAGGAATATTTTGTTTCATGGTTATGGGTTTAACCCCATTTAACATGTGTTTGGACACATGCTTTGAACAGTTTGGTCGTACCAGCCTTATCCAACAGTGGCATACAAGCGCTCCTTGTTTACCATTCCTCCACTGTTTCAAGCGCATGCGGATCCTGATCTTCCTGTCCCACCTGATGAGTGCAAACAGCAGGAAAACCGGCGTGGCGGTGTGTGTGTGACGGAAAAGCATGCAAAGGATATTTGTTTCATGGTTTGGGTTTAACCTCCGTAAAACATTGTTTAGGACAAATGGGATGGAACAGGTTGGTCCGTCACCAGGAGGTACCAACAGTGGGGATGACAAGCGCTCCTTACTTTACCATTCCATCCACTGTTTCACGCATGGGATCTGAAATTTACTGTCCATACTGATGGTGCAAACACAGCAGGAAAAACGCGTGTGGTGTGTTATGTGACGGAAAGCATGCAAATTGAATATTTTGTTTTTCGTGGTTCTGGGTTTAACTCCGACATGTATTTTAGCACATTTGATTGAACAGTTTGATCGTATCAGCTTTATCTAACAATTGCTTATAAAGCGCAACTTGTTTACCATTACTCCACTGTTTCAAGCGCATACGGATCCTGATCTTACTATCCCTACCTGATGAGTGCAAACAGCACGAAACCGGTTGTGGGGTGTGTATTACGGAAAAGCATGCAAATGAATATTTTGTTTCATGGTTCTGGGTTTAACTCCAGTAAACATGTGTTTGGACACATGTGATTGAACAAGTTGTTCGTACCAGCCTTAATTAACAGTGGTATACAAGCGCTCCTTCTTTACCATTCCTCCACTGTTTCAAGGCATGTGGATCCCGATCATACAATCCCTACCTGGTGAGTGCAAACAGCAGGAAACCAGTCGAAGAAATATTTAGTGATGGAAATATAGAAATATAGATATATTGCCAGTATAATTAAAAAGTAGTACTAGTATAGATTACATCATAAAATGACCTTGTTACAGTGCTGTGTAAATTGGATGATCTACAATATATAGATATGTTTATTCTAGAACAATAAAAAAGGTTATTCCAATGAATACTCAGTGCAAGGATTTCTGAATGGCTAGAATAATAATCCTAGAAAAAGATTAATAATAAAATGTAATAAAAGTAATTTTATCTATAATTAAGCCTTAACAACAGGGTCAAGAAATATTTTAGGATTTAGTGTTCGTGAAATGAAACAGTTAATTTTTCGAAACCCACTAGATTAAGTGCTATACGGTATTCAGTGATATCTGGACAAATTTTCGCGCGCATTGTAAAGACACATTATAAATGTGCACATTTTTCGCATATACAAAAGGATAATTAAAACATACTATATGTCACAAACAATTAACTTTGTCTATTAGACTGGATTAGGCCGGTGTAACTATGGATGTAGATTTCGAATGACGTTTGGATAGATACTCGAATTTTCTGTGGCTATATATACGAAATATTATCAAAAGAATCATCAAGCGATAAAAAATAATCCGGTCCAGAATTGTGTGATTCTTGTGTGCTGCGTTCAACCAATAAACATAAGAACGTTATTTCCTACAGCGAATCTATTGCCGTACGCGATAGATTCATAGCAAAACTTCGAGAGATTGTTTTGAATGAACTAGATTCAGATTTGATCAATCACATATCAATTGATCTACCAGTTACTAATCAGAAAACACGATGCTAGGAAATTTAAACATTATATATACTACTTCCCGTCTAACAATTGACAGAGTAAAATGGTTTTGTATCAAAATAATGCGTTGATTACATTCTTGCACGTACACACTACAATCGGCTTCTGGATGTTTGCCGTCATCGGGTGGAGACAGTAAGATATTTTTCAATAGGCCTTAAAACAGTGAATACGTGGTAATCAATGTTATACTCGAATGCCAGTGTTCCATAGGGTTCGTACAACGAACCACGATGTTAAAACACAGAATCACATATATATTTCTTGTCAAAAACTCAATTCTCCCATGGATGACCAAAGTTATGTGTTGCACAAATGAACCACAATTACACACCACTACCGGTTTCTGGCTGTTTGCCGTCATCAGGTAGAGACCGTAAGATTAGTTTCAGTGAGCCGTGAAACAGGGGATAAGTGGTGAACAATGCTTTTTACATAGTTTTTTTATCAAATATCTAAGCCTGTAAATCACAGCAAGATGATCATCTATAATTCTAATATTTAAACAAGTTCTTCTAAAATCTGAACAATTTATGTTCCAATAATTGTAATTTACTGTACCCAGAAAATGTTTCTTATTTTATCTTATTTTTATTGCTAATTGCAAAATGAATTTACTTTCAAACATATTTTATTTGAACTTATTTTCCAAAATAATATTTGAAATAAAAATATCTAAAATGAGTCAATTTTCGTTTTTCCCTTTAGAGTTTCATTTTGTTAATTAAACGTGATATGATTTTTGCATGCTTGGCTAAATTTTTAGCAAACATCAACAAGAGTTCAACTTGTATTACTGAATCATTGTGCTGTAAACGGTTTATCGAATTATGAGACACCAAGTTTGAAAACTTAAATTGCAATCAAATACTTAGTTATATTCTTATAATGTTAACGTCGCTTAAAGTTTTTTGGTTTCTGCCCTAGACTCCTATTGGCCTTTGCTTTACATTAAATAACCTTCAAATTCATTTTTTGAATTTCAGTGTAAGCAATTAATCGAGTACTTTTATTTACATCAAGTCGTATCAGAAAACTGTTTTTAAACAACATTTTTGCATAAAGAAATATTTATAGCATACTAGCATTTAGTTGACATCAATTGCCATAGATTAATTATTATTATTTCAATATAATATAAATGCATTTTCAAGACACCACCTCACGCTCATCGTTCGAAATGATGCTTTTATAGTACTAGAACACGAAACTAATACTTCGGAAAATATGCATTCGAATATAAGCTGTTCTTCCTTCTAATTTTTGCGATATCTCCACACCAAACATTTTTATAAAAAATCAATTTTTACACATATCGAAATCAATCTTATAGGGAAATCTCTTTTTATTGCATTGCTTTGCTTGTCTTTGCGTGAAGAATAAATGTATTCTGCATTTTTGTTGAAAATGTTTCAAAGCAAACACGTATAACAGATTTCTGATTCATGTCCCAATTAATACAATTGAGAATATTTTAATTGAAGTATGAGCTTTTATTTATCGTCAGTAATCAATAAAATTTGCGCGTTCCCAAAGATTTTCAAAATAAAAATATTGTAAAACCTAATGCTTGCTTATTGCTGAAAATTTTCAAATACTGTTTGGATAATTCTTATATTATAATATGTACTACAATCGAATAACTGTTGCGAAAGTAATAAACTCCATCTTCTAAACAATATGATTTTATGCGATTCTTCGAAAATACAAAATCAGGTCGTAAACATACGCTTTTGTCTTGCTCAATTAAATCTTATATATTTTTTCGAAAATTGTGAACGCAAAACCCAACCAATTTATTGCATCAATTGTTAGTTTCAAATCCTTAAAGATAAGGCAAGATTTTCCCCGTAAAACCTTTTTTGTTCAAAACAACATTCTCGGCGCGAAACGCATCAATTAAAATTGGGACTATTGCGCAGATTTAATGCACCGGGGATACTATTTGAATGTATTCCCTCGGGTTAATTCTTTGGCATATTCATACGGAGAATTGGCAGTTGTCATATGATTGATTGTCTCAGTCTGGTGAGGTGTAGCGAAATTGTCCAATATGAACGTTTTTGCTTTCGCTCGATTGTCGTACTCTCATTTCATTAATGTGATTCTGTTCCCAATCGATGAAGCTGAAATGATTTGAGCAAGGTGGACTGAGTTGAATAAATGTTTTGTGGTGAAGTTGAGCAATCTAGCGTTACTGGTTTTTCAACGGATGAAATGTGGTAAATTTAGAAATGTAAGAAAATTGGTGAATTTAATCTACGTTCATGTTTATTCATTTCAGTAAATTTTCGTATTGAGTGTAATATTTCATTCTGCTCTTTGGTTGCTTGATGTCACTTTTATCGCCATAAAGAACGAACAACCATTCCGACTTTGAATTCAACGACATTCTTTTCGAAACCATAAAAATCCCAACTTTCCCATAAACCAGAAGATCAACTTCATGAGTTGTCCTCGGAGACTGGACATTGTGGATTAATGGTTGTTCCGCCGGTTACGCCAACGACAGCGGCAATCATTCAACGTCCAATCTAATTAGCATATGTTTTATTTTCCAAATTCAAATTTATTTCACTCATCAATCCAATGGCGGAAACACTTCAACTTTTTCCCCCGTACAAATTGTCGCTGATGTGAATAAGCGCGCGAGAACAAACAAAAACACATCGATAAACTGATCACGTAGTTCAATGAAAACACTTCACTTACGCTTGACCGAAAATCTTGCATTCAAATGTCACATTTGACATTTTATCTTGCGGTGGGTTTATAGATGATCAATTTGGGTGTGAAGAGATAATTTTGGGACGGGAGGTATGGTTGATAAAACGCGCAACCGCGCGTCAGATCACTGTATCGTCAAATTAACTGAAAAGTGCACCTAGAAGTAGATCTTACAGGCAAGTCGATAAATGTCAAGTGGTTTATCATCAGCTGGCCTGAATTTATTATTATTCGAATACCTTCGTTTCAGTGGGTTTTCGAGAGACGAAAATGGTGGAAACAAATTTTATTAGGCACATGCTCGTCCGAGCAGCAAAAAATTATATCATGTGTGCAGTATCTGTCGTCCGATGATTGTCGAATATTTCGGAAACATTGTTTACAATAATTGTTAAAAGGGATTGTTTTAGTGTTAACTAACCCCAATCAAACCAGAATTGCATAAGAACGTTTCCAGATAACAAGGAAATATTATTTCGTTTAGTTAATTATTTCCCATTGCAACCGTAATAAGAATCTGGTTTCGAAAGTATGAATTATTCAATGAAGGTATATTGAATAAGTTTAATCAATAATACGAATATTGGAGAAAAAATTCGAAATAAATTTATTTTAAAATATTTCTCAAGTGTCAACAAACATTTTCATCAAATCCTCCATAGGAATCGCATTATTTCCTTATTTTTGCCGTCACTAGGTGGAAACAGTAACATTAGTTTTTGTGTTTGAACATCCTGATTTGTTGGACAAACCCTATATAATATTGGCTTGAAATTCCAACTTTGTTCAAGTATAAATGTTTGCGTCTAAATCAAAATTACGAGATACGTTGATGTCTCGTTTTCTAGAAAGTAGTTTTGTTTAAATAAAATCATAAATAAACTGAGCATCACTATGACATATTCTATTGTAGAAATATTAGGGGAACTTTTATTTAAAATGATAGCATGAATAAGTGCCACAATTGGGATTACCGAGATTTGAAGGTCAACCTGATAGAAATCAGCAGATTTCATTAAAGTTGTTTTGTCTGAACCCCAGTGAAATCAGTTAAATTTAATGGCTTTTTAGCCTTATATTTATAGGCTTTATCTGGATGAAGTTGTACTCGAAGATCGACATTTGAATGTTTGATTCATTGACAATTGTTTCAGCGCTGCCTACAAATTGCTACTGCATCTAACGCATCTCCATTTAATTTGTAGGAATAAATTATTATAAGCTTCAGTTTTTAGACCATTTTTGGGCTGGAAAGTGTGAACTTCTGTACAAGAGATTTGGTAAAGGATTTCTGTTTCAAATGAATTCAGCTCAATAAAGATCTACAAGCTTGCGTTGGGACAATAGGTGATTGATCCTGACATAATAGTTAAAGGTGGAATAAGTCTGAAATTCTAGAAGGAATCATTTTTTTGTTAAATTTTAGGTTTTGTAGACGTCATTAAACATCCGTTAACCCCTTACTCCCATCAAACATGTACAAAGAATAAGGTGGTCATTCCCTCGGAACGATATTTAAACTTGCTATTTAAATATATCATTAACAACTTGACTCGAATTAGGAAAAAGGATGACAATAAAATCGTATATTATCAAAACATTTCAGAGCTGCTTATTACAGCGATTTCATAAATTATTTTTTGCACATTAGCAAGCTAAAGCTGAGGTGATGGCTTGTCATAAAACTACATAGAATGAGAGCCTCAATTTTAGAGCATCGTCATTCATTGAAAAGTTGAACATAGATGTATCCGGTAGATATCGCGAAAAAGAGCTATCGTTTTTAAGTCGTCGCTTTGAACAGAATATAAGGTATTCTTTCATGCAATTGTTAGCATATAACAATCTATGTAATGTGCCGAGTAAATCAATGAGGATTTTCGCGGTGATATATTTATCAATAATGACACCTGCTATCGTGATTTAATTGGAAATGCTCATTACTAGTTGCTCTCAGGAATCCGAGCTTAAAGTTTGGCCTCAACAAGTATTAAATGCTTGGTTAAGCTCACGTTTCTTCTCTTTTCACCAATATTAAACACCGTCAGCTTGTATAAATACATTAATACTGATCATAATTTATAATATGCGCAACCTAATATGAATAAGCAAATTTTAAACAGTTTTCGCTTGTGATATCGGAACTGACTCAGAAAAAATTATTCTTCGTTTACAGTGGTTGCGTAATGAAGGTATTACATCACGAATTTGGAATCTGGACCGCTACCGAATGGTACGAAAGGATGTTTAGGAACTTCAATTGAGATTCATCTATTGAGACTTCAAAAAACTAAATATGAGTAATTAAATGAAGGGAATATTTTTTAAAAAAGCCTATAATATAAAGCATTTAAAGGCACAATTCTTAATCGTCGGTATAGTTTTATATATATCTATATATATCTAAATATATATATATCAAAATATAATATCAACTTGTCTAATTTCACAGAGCATTGTCGTTAGACATTTATGTCTATTTGTAGTGATCAAAATCCGCCATCGTATATCATTAGGTACTTGATAAGATTGGAGAATAAAACCGTCTTCGGGTTTTCGTTTAATTACTTGCGGAGAACAATTTTTGCTCAGTCGTTTGCAAGATGCAAGTAATCATCAGGCAAGCAAACCACTGTATAATATAGAACACTAACAACTGTGAATAAAAAGTAGAAATCATATTTACGGTCTTCTATAAATGTTGATAACGACAAGCTTGGAAAATATTTTCGTGTTAGTTTGAAAACTCAGTTCTTATTGGACCTCCAACAAATTCGCATCTTTAAAATTTGGTGTACGAAGTCGCATTCAGTAATGTGAGTTTCGGAATAAGTTCCGCTTTAGTGTCGAAATGAAAGTATACGTTCCCGTGTAAATTAACTTTAATAACTCCCTACAATTCGGATTGATTGGATATTGTGATAATCCTGAATAAAATTACTCGGGGATCGATTTTCGAGTGTGTGATAAAAGCTTTTTCAGGCGAAGGACGTTTATATACAATCCAACAAATTTACGGTAGTTGGCATTTAAAATATTTGTTTTAATTGATTAATGCTTACTATTAAATTCTCGCAAATATTTCGTAGCATTGAATTCATCAGTTCTTGCGGAGAAACCAGCATTTGAGTACAACCCCAAAATCCGTGTCAGTCTGAAAACGGGCTGATCGATCGTAATCAATGCAAATTTGATTTGCAACTCACGTTAATTCCACATTTCTACGTAGGGTTCTGTCAGTTGTTTCCATCGGAGAGTAAAGTTTGCAAACTTCATGTAGGTCTCGAGGGACGGTCAATCGTTCGCGTGCGGAAGATTTTTGCGCTTGAAATTTTTCAATATTTTCTCATCAATTGGTACATTCCCTTGAGTTGACAGGGATGATGTTATCTGTGTGAAAAACATGAGCGAAGTTAAATCTATTGAGTATGGCATTGTCATATATCTGATGAAATACGTTGCTCAGATAATTCCATGTTATTTTATTAAATAAATATCAATATGAGACCAGTTCGTTAATCACTATTGATACTTTGTGCCTCCAAGCTGTTATTCTGCAGTTTGTCTTATACGACGCAACAGCACTCAACTGATGATATATGAATATACATAGGAAAATCAATTCCTTAATTAATTGTATCTTTTTGTTTATTATAACTGGAATACTAAAGACTTGTTCCATGAAAAATCGAGAGCTTGCGTTGTCAGAATGTTATTCAGCAACTCATTGAAAAGCATGGAATATGCATCACTAGCTTTGAATCCTTGGCTCAAAAGGATATTTGTTGCTTCATGAAATATGCGATTATGCAAACAGATTTGTAAGTGGTTTCCAGAAACTAACCTTAGAGGAACGAATGTGAAATCTGAGCCTCCCATTCTGCTTCAAATAAAGATTCACGGTGATGTGATACTTAATTACAAAATATTGCATACTCCAAATCACTCAATGAAACATTCACTTACATACAATGAGTCGCATCCATTCAGTTACATTAGAGAATTCCCATTCCTGTATTAGCTGTCACCGATATTTTATTCTGTACGCGTTCGTTTGTTTTGAAATGCGTGCCTCGAAACTAATGCTACCGTTCACAAGATCGAGAATTAATCCGAAATTCGAACCTGCACCTGTTTCTTAGCAAATTGAATGTGGCCGGAAAATCTTAAATTATAAAGGCTTTCAATTAGAAGGGTAGTTTTTTCAGCTAACTGTCAATTGATCGTTATCTTTTCAAAGAATTTCAAATTATAAGGCGTATGAAAAGCGTTTATTCAAGTCTTTAATTATCTATTACAGGAAGAAAAACATTACTTTGTAGAAAAAACAATCAACCTTTAAAGTTTTGCGTTGCTCTCTAATCCGCTACCTAATATTTCCTAAAATTAGGCGGAAGGCTACGTTTCCTAAAAGTGTGAGTATGTGTCATATGAGCAAGCTATATGAA
Source organism: Atriophallophorus winterbourni (assembly GCA_013407085.1). Classification (NCBI taxonomy): domain Eukaryota; kingdom Metazoa; phylum Platyhelminthes; class Trematoda; order Plagiorchiida; family Microphallidae; genus Atriophallophorus; species Atriophallophorus winterbourni. The sequence continues at coordinate 9,107 of JACCGJ010014499.1, forward strand.
ATGTAATGAAAAAGGGGTAATTATTTTTATTTTATTAGCAGTACAGCCATGCTGGCTTACATGCATTTAAGGTAACTCGCTTAGTTCTGTCAATGCTGACAAATTGAATCCTATTATTAACATAAGAGTATCGTTAGCTGCTATGATGATACTTTGCAATGATATCATACCTAATTCAACAAGTGAAGACGAAATCAAGTGTTCTTAGACGAACAACCGATCACCAACCTCTGGCCCAACGCAAGAAAGAAAAAAAACGCAGAAACGTCCGAAAGGTAGCAATGACAAATTTACAATAATTTGATTTGCAAACGAATTGAATGGGAACGGTTTGAGTGATAACCCTCAATTTTGGAAGATTTGCGATTGTTTGTGGTCGGTCAAACGAACACAACTGTTGAACGAGAAAGGAAAGCTTGACATCATTAACCTTAAATCGTGTGTCACTCGAGGTGTGAGAGAACAATGTAATAAAGGTGAGCAGCAAAATGCAAACTGGTTTCAATACAACTTGGCTAACTTTCCAAAATATTGTTGTAGAGAATGCAATGTACTTTAATGAAGAATATTATTAAAGAGCTCTCCAATAACCGCATGTACCAAAACATCAGGAAACGTCCAAAAAGTCGACGAAAGCCATTGTCAACCACAATTTAAATTATTGTAGAATTAACTCAGAATGAGATATCTCCTGAACAGGATCATAGAAAAACAGACAATGGGGCTATAATAATTTCAGAAGACATAAAATTGCTGTGAAGATCAATGCGTGCATGCATTGAGTACCCTGATGTAATCGGGACATTTGTTTGTAATTTTCGTGCGACTGTCTTCGTGTAGATTCTAGACCTAATAATAAACATTATGACACCACACCGTGGTTTTTTACTCCGATCCATTTTTCCACGTCATCCTACAATATCATCTGTACGTGCACTATCAGGTAGCTTACCAGAGAAATCGGTCTCAGGGAACGTTGGCTTGGTTAATCATTATCGACACGTTATGGATTGAAACGTAATCTGCAATCAATGATTATTTAACAATCTCGCTAATTTTCACAGTCAATTCTCTGATTAGTTCCGTCACAAATAATGCAGATGTAATGCACTCTTATCATTTTTTTCAACCTTCGGTTTTCCGTTATTAGATTGAGTTGATATTTCGTTTTTCTCAGTTTATATGATCTCCACTTTTATCCATCAACGAGAAGACATTTCAATTACCGTT
>JACCGJ010014501.1:0-12545 GCA_013407085.1 Atriophallophorus winterbourni
TGATGACGAAATAATGGTTAGCTTTGATGTTAGCGCTTTGTTCACCAACGTCGATACAACAAGTGCGTTAGAACTAGCTAGACAGGCATTGGAATCTGATGCCAGTTTGTCAGATCGCACAAACTTGAGCGTCCAGCAAATTATCAACGGCGTATCGATCTGCCTAAACATGAACCACTTCATATTTAATGAGCAATTATATAGACAAAAAGAAGGGTTGGCGATGGGTTCACCGATATCTCCAGTACTTGCGAACATGTATATGGAGCATTTCGAAAACAAAGCCCTTAACAATGAAGGGCTTAAGCCAAAATTATGGTGGCGCTATGTTGATGACACATTTGTTATCATCAAGCGAGATCAGTCAGAGGCATTCTTCAACTATTTAAATGAAATAGACCCACGTATTACGGTCACAAAGGAAGTTGAGTCTTGCTCAGGCAATCTTCCATTTTTGGACTGTTTAGCACAAAAAGTAGACGGGAAAATAAAAACTTCTGTCCACCGGAAACCTATCGATACAGATGCTGTACTACGATACTCTTCCGCTCATCCAAGACAAGTCTTTAGCTCCATATCTTGTTCCATTTTCCATAAGATAGAACACCTGTGCAGCGACGAAAGAGACCGTAAACAGGCGCACCGTGAAGCGAGCCAAAGGTTCATTGACGACGGTTATCCAAAAAGTTTTGTAAAATGCCAATTGATGAAGGTAAAATACCCGTCATAAAAATCGGAGAAAAATTGGCGAGATACAGTTTGTATACCTTGCGTAAAATGCACATCTGAAGCGATACGTAGAATCTTGAACCAGGCGGCCATACGCGTGACTTATAAGAAAGGGAAAACTATCCGTTTGGTTCTGATGCACCTCAAGGATAAGACACCTTTATCTAGCGTCACGAACAGCATCTACAGAATCAACTGTAAGGACTGTTCGGGTGTTTACATAGGGCAGACTTCCAGGGAACTTCACACTAGAATCGAAGAACACCGAAAGCGTGTACGGAGACAGCCCCGGGATGCGAGGGAATATCAATCCCTTATTCGTGATTCCGCCTTGTCGGAGCACGTTTAAGATACGGGCCACAGCGTCGATCTAGACAATGTGGAAATATTGAGACGCGGTATTAAACGGTATAGCAAACACCTACATGCGGAGGCGGTCGAAATTGCGAAGGCAGGTCCACTGGCAGTCAATAAGGTGGATGGGGTAGAAATCTCCACAATCTGGCGCTCGGTACTACTGCGACGGTAAATAGTTATTATTCCCCTTATACCTACTAGTTTTTCTTCAAAAATAGGTTTACCTTAACCCCGTTAGTAATGTACTTTTACGTATGTGGGCAGCTGTGTCAACTGACCTTGACCGTGTTCACTTGTATCGGATTGATTTGGATACACACGGTGAGGAAAATGGACCACTGATCCTGGTCATTCCCATGAGACGTGACACACGGTGAGCGTACTATAGGCTGTTTAGCGGTAATGTCAAATAAGTGGTGGTGGGTTGACCGCTACTTAATCATGTTCCCTGTCCTGACTATCACCCTTGGTCTGACGAAGCTTCTGTGTCAGAAGTGAAACGTTACCCAAAAACTATTCTAACCGATTCCACTCAAATTTCTTTGCAATTGTTAGAGATTATTGTCCATGTGGACATCTAGTGATTTCTTGAAAACGTCAATGGTTCCAGATTGTACAACGTGAGTTAGGAAGCTCATTTATCTGTCTCCGTCGGTATCTTTTGCTACTAGTATGAAAATGCAGGAAGACGAAATGACGATTGGTGTATCGCCCATGACTTATTGTCAGCCGGTATATCAAGTGAATCCCTCCGTATATTCTACTCTGAGCTGGTTATCGGTTAACCGCTTGTGGTTGTTTTTGTTTAACTGTCTGCCGGAGATGTTATCGACCTAACTCTGTGCTTGCTTCTTTTTAATTACCACGTCATATTTGGGACGTTATGGTCAACAAGCGAATTTGGTGATTAAATAAAACAAAAACTGTGTAAAAACCGCTAGTCTTTCTGATCGAATCCAAGCACACTATGTCGAGGGATATTTCGCCAGTACCAAACTGTGAAAACTTGACCGATTCCGATTGGTGAAACTAGACCACCAGATACTACGCCCACACGATTCGCCCCGTTATATTTGGTTGATCTGTGTAAAAGGAGGATGTCGCAGATGAAAATCACATAATTCATGGTTAAGGGGCTAAAAAACCGTTTGACAATATCGGAATAGTGTACAACCCAACGACAATAGTAAATTTACGTTTGAGAGACATGTTTTGCCTATGATGAATCAATTACGCAAGAAAATCGCATTTAAAATACATCGGCTACACGTTCTTGTATGTGCCTGAGCGCCTACCCTTCCGTGCGCTGCGTGTGTCGGTTGGCCCAGGCTGGCGGTGGTGTTAAGGTGGACAACCGCTGACCTGGAAGAAGGCCTTAAAACGCTTGACGTCGGGTTTCGCTCGGGTCGGACGAACGCGGCTTCCTGGGTGGGGTCCAAGGGATAGTGAGTGTCTGTGGCTTGACACGCTGTCGAGGATGGCTGAGAACCGGCAACAGTGGAGAGAGTGCATTCTATTTTGTGTTCCTCCCTCAAATTTGTAAAAAAAAATCAACAAAAATCAAAAAATCGACATGTGGAACAATGGACAAAAATTTCCCCCTCATATTGTACCTTTTTTTCTTTCTTTTTCTCGTGCATTGCCGGGTGGCACTTTTTCATTTTTAAATGATGGTGTAAAAATATATACTTGTATGTGCAACCTTAACAGATTCCGATTGGTAAAACTAGATCCGCCCACGCGAACCTGTGTAAAAGGGGTGTGTGTTACATATATAGAGCGTGCTATTCATTTCTCAGGGGTGAACGACCGGTTGGAATAGTGTGCACTCCCAAGACAGTCGCATGTTACGGTTAAGCTATGAGCATTGTTTTGTCAATGACGATTAAATCACCCTATGGAATTGATTGCCACCCATCATCGTTGCCGAATACTGTGCATCACTTCTCATATCTTGGTTCAAATATTGCTGACACAACAGCATTTAAACTGTCTTGTCCAGTGCAACCACAATCTGACTGTCAAAACAAAAATGGTGGCATACAGCGTATGCGTACTAGATGCTTTGTAGTATGACACTTAAACCGGGACATCCAAGCATGACCCAAACAGATGCTCATTGCTTCCTATTTGGATGGACAGTTAATCACGTCAATTGGTTCAAAAAAAGAAAGAACCTTTATTTTCCTGCACACGAACAATTTTAGTGGTTGTGTTGGTCATATGTTTGTTACGATACGAACTAGTTTGTTAGGAATTACGTTTGAAAACAGGTTGATCGGAGGCCATGTAGGACTGGCCGTGAAAAGTTTAATTGTTATACAAAAATGGGTGGTTATCCCTGACACATTAACTCTCGTAACTTTGAAATTTGATCCTTGTATATGCCCTAAAGCAATCTTGATGATACAAAACTACTGATGATGATTAGCGTCTAGTATACCAGCGGGTATATTTTATATATTGCCAGTTTGTGATAAACGCAAACATATTAAAAACACTGCGAGGAACAGGGCAGCTTGCCGTCTATCACCTTATTTAAACATTGCTCAGCTTGTCGCGCATTCTGTGATCATTCAGTTACAGCGGATTGTGAGCAATAGATGAAAATCAATACCATTCGTTGAAACGTCGATAAGACCTTGCAGTGATCAGTGCTCACTATTTGATTTTCAACAATCTGGTCGAATTCCAACTGCTCACGGAATAATTTGCTCGATTTTGTCGAATAAACTTTGATTCTGATGGAAGAACAGGAAAAAGCTCCCGCTTCTGGCGCAACATCTAAAAGTAATCAATCGCGAAGTAAAGTGGCCAGTTTCATCAGAGGATTGTATCACAAATTGTGGTTTCGGGCGAGTTACATCTTTCTCATTTTGTTCTTGTCATTTTCCAACTTGCTACTAAGTTGGTTCGTATTTGTTGATCTATTCAATCAAGAAGCTGGTCTCGTTTATGATGAAACACCTACACCGATTCTGGCGTTGTTTTTGGCATTCAACATTTTGGAACTAGTATTTTTCGCCATCGATCTACTTCTCTGGATAAATATATTCTGGAATGAGATAGATGCGTGGTTTTGTGTGGACCTGGGAAATGCTTTTAACATATTCATGTCAGAATTACCGCTTGTTTTGTTAAATGCCTATATCTGCGCTTGTCACGAATCAACGCTTTCAACAAGTATTTTAATCAAATCAACCGTGTTGCTGGTATATCTGCTACTGCGATTGGTTACTTTCACAACCGTGTATTTGCTTGACACTACAACCGAGGAAGGATGTGACCCTATATCTGTCATGGAATCGATGAATATGTACAGTCGTTTGGGCGATTACGGTATCACAAAACTACGTTCCCGATTCTTTGAAATCATACGTCAAAGAAATCTGCGAAAGGCATGGTTCGTTGTGCGGGTGTTCGTCGTAGCCGGTTTCCTAGCCATGATCATCACAAATATTCTGATTTTCAAATTCAGCTTCATTCAAATGTACAAAGGACATTTAGAATGGCGTCGCATCGTGCCCTCTGCCAACGGTTCCTTGGAAGATATCATGGCGGAACGGTATTTTCATGATGTGGAAATCTTTATGAAGGAGACCGAAATATCAACACGAAAGTGGTTGCATTTGGTCAGCTTGGAAAAAATCATGCAATTACAAAACATAGGAGCCACGGAGCAAATCGGTATCAGCTACATAAAATGGAACAGCGATGTTTATTGCCTCTTTTCGCAATTGATTATGTATAAAAACGGTACCACTGATTCCGCGATGACATGTTGGCGGGTTATTGGGATAAACTATTTCACAGAAACGTCTTGTCAGGACATCATGGATGACAGAGTGAATGTTGTATCTTTGAAGAAATTGAAGGTCACGTTTACGTATAAACCACCATCTGCCAATCGACACCTTGGAATGGTTTACTATAACGCAACGCGAACAAACAAAAAGTAAGTGATTTGCAAAATCGTCGATATGGTAAAATTTTACGATGTACATTGATACACATTTCCACTATTTCAATGCCTAATGAAATCATCATTATTGCCTGCACCTAATGACGTTAAACAGCCAGAAACCCATTTAGGGAATGCGAGTAGTACAATACACTGTTCGCTAATAAGCGTCTTGTGCATTTGACATGAAATCACTTAGTGATTCTAATTTGAACATTTGTGGTTTGTTAGTGCCGCTGATCTAAGGAGAACACTACACTGGTCTTGGAATTCACTGTCTTTATTTGGTAGTTCTATCAATTACAACAAGTTTTGCTTCCACTCGGTTTTAGTGGCACCGTGTTTGTGGATGTCCCGTTGAAATTGGAGTACTTCCGAAACACGATTGCACATAATCTTGGTTTATCGAAACCTGGCGGCATACCTGACGACGACGCGGCACATAATCACGATGGATGGACGAGTGGGCCGTTCAGACCGATGGACGCTTATTGGTCGGATCGAGGTCCGTTTGGAAAATATGACCCTGATGCTGGTGATTTGGTCCGAGTTTCTGAAATATGGAAAACTGGCCTTGCTATGTGTCCCTCGACAGCACCAACCGGTCCTCGACGTTTGCGCGATGCATAGACGAGAAGCATCTTCTTGTTACTGAAGTTACCTGTTATGTTATCAAATTAAATTTCTGATTATTTTCAAAACGGATTTTTGAACATCTTGGTTTTGAACCTTTCGTTGTTGTTTTCATTACGAGGCATCGCGGCTTTCTATCAAATAATGAAACGAATTAGCATTAGTGCAGCTGCTCCGGTCAAGTGCTTACTTAAGTGGTTTTCAAGTTAGTATCGCAATTTTAGGTATCAATTTCACTTCATTTCCCAATTCAATTGATTACGCAATCGATTGGAATATGTTTGGGACCGTTCGTGTATTCATAATGCAACTGACCTTGACCGTGCTCACTTGTATTAGATTGACGCGGATAGACACTAGGAGGAAAATCGACTACTGATCCTGATCATTCCCACGAGACGTTACAAACTGTAGGCGTACTTTAGGCTGTTTAGCGGTAAGGTCAAATCAGTGGTGGTGGGTTGACTACTACATGATCATGTCCCCTGTGCTGACTAGCACCCTTGGTCTGACGAGGATTCTGTGTCAGAAGGGAAACATTACCCAAAAACTGCTCTAACTGATTGCACTCCAATTTCTTTGCATTAATTGATTACGATTCCTGAACCGTCAACTCTACGTTCTCTTGAAATGTAATTACTGTGGTCGAAGTTGACGTAGACGTAGTGCGAATGTGTATAGTAGCTAATAAACATAAAGCACCAAGAATCGTATTCGAAGCGATACACGAATTCGACTCCTTGAAATGAATTAAACACTGCAAAATAACTAAGAGTACAAAATTTACTGATCTGGATTGGTATCCTCCGCATACGATGTTTGACGTTTTGGACAGAGCATGAAATGATACGATGCTAATTGACAAGAGAATTTTACAAGTGCAGATTTAAAAAATCACACATATTTGTAATAACTGCATGTTTTTGCAATCGGTCAGAGTAGTTTGGTTTATTCGCCTAAACTTCAGGAACAGATTTCACTGGTATTCAGTTGATCGTATTATGTTAATCACGTGATCATCATTCAAATCCAAGAAAATCAATATTTTATTCATTTATTGCAACACAAAGATTAGATATGAAATGGTTGGATTATTTGAAACTCAGACCGCAATAGCAACCTCAAAGTTTCCATTTCTTGACTATCCGGTATTATGACACTTTCATAATTTGAGATATCGGGGATCTACATAACCAATGACATTACAGAGACCACAGTATTTATATATGCACGATAAATAATTCTGACATGAGAGATCACAAATTAATCGTTTCTGGACGCATATGGTTGGTCTCAATAGTTTGATAGCTATTGCATCAACCTTCCTCAAAATGCTCAGCTAACTCTTCGTAACACGGTTTGGGTAAATCATGTAAATCACCGAATGGAAATGGTTAGTCATCATGCTCCATCAAAAGGATGGCGAATCGCTATCCAGTAAGCTAGGTCAAATAGTTGAAAGAACACGCGACTCTGGAAAGGTGTTAATAACTTTCGAAAACAAACCGGTTAACAGACAACACCCTAAGGACTGACTATCTCCTCAAGTATATTCAATGTGCCTTTACCAATTCACCTGCTTATATGGTGCGGCTACAATGGTCGTACTGGTGCAAACTGTAAACACGAATTTCTGAATATCAACAAAGTTGGTTGCATGAAAAATGTCCGAGAAAGGTGAATACTCCGATCCTGACCATTGTGGTCGACACGGACGACTAAGTGAAACCTGAGGATTCGGCTTTAGACGGCTTCCCACAACAACTTAACTGTGACATGTTTTGAACGGCTGAGGTAATAACTATCAACATATTTAGACTTCATTCGTAATCCAAACCACTTCTGGAGACAGCATATATTTCGCTACTAGTAAACAGTTCATTCAAATCAAGTGATCAAATATTTATCGAAGAAGCACTCATGAGTCGCGAAAGTAAGCCATTTAAAAAGAAGTGTTCACATGGGAAGGAATCGACGACTACAATCCTGTAAAAAATCCAACGTGCAAGCGGGCTGATATCGTGTGATTCGTTTAACACTTGTTTTTGATTTAGTGACTGGGCTGAAGATGCTTAACCATCAGGGTTTATTGGAAGAGCAATTAACCTATTCCGACAACGGACAAGCGATGAATTTCGAATTCACGTCGACATTTGCTCAAACCATCCAATTTTTCGAAAGTACGACGTGCCCAGCGTTAATTGGCATGGAAATCGGATCGTAAAGTGCATTAGTGAAGAGTGATAATCACGAGCTTCCGGCACAACACAAGAGCAAGAAGCGGTAAAACGACCGACGGCAACAATCGCAAACCCGAAAGAATTTTGGGCTTCGCCAAATTTGCATAAGAACGGTTCTAGCGACACCATCCTCGGAAACATGGACAACAGCATCCGGTATTAAACGACATGCAATACGCCAAGGTGGTCCAGCGAGCCAAACGTGGCGAGGTTCCTGATGTGAATCGGTTAGTACAAAATCGATCGACAAATCAAAGCGAAGTGGAACTGGTGTAGACATCAATCGATTGGAATATGTTACGGACCGATCGTGTATTCATAATGCAGAGAAATTTGAGTGCAATCGGTTAGAGCAGTTTTTGGGTAACGTTTCACTTATGAGACAGAAGCTTCGTCAGACCAAGGGCGATAGTCAGGACAGGGAACATGATCAAGTAGTAGTCAACACCCCACCACTGATTTGACCTTACCGCTAAACAGTCTATACTACGCCTAAGCGGTGTCACGTCTCGTGGGAATGACCAGGATCAGTGGTCGATTTGCCTATTAGTGTGTACCCACGTCAATCTAATACAAGTGAACACGGTCAAGGTCAGTTGATACAGCGGCCCACATGCGTAAAAGTACATTACTAGCGAGACTAAGGTTAAGCTATTTTTGAAGAAAGTAGGCGTACTATAGGCTATTTAGCGGTAAGGTCAAATCAGTGGTGATGGGTTGTTGACCGCCACGGTAGTCAGGTCCCTGTGCGACTAAGCACCCTTGGTCTGACGAAGCTTCTGTGTCAGAAGTGAAACGCTACCCAAAAACTGTTGAGGACAGAGTTGCCTATATAAGATGAGTGTTTGGTGTTTTGTTCATTGTCATGTGGGTACAAGACGCCTTTGGACAATTGGCGTTCTCTGTTGTGTTGTGAGATTCATAAGTGCGCGTAATTAGCGTTGGAAATGTTGACCGTGTGAACAAATCTAGACGCAATCGACAAGTGAGTGTGAAATGCGGGGACGGGTTAATGTTGCACGTGCAAATCACGTAGTGGCCGCGAGGTCACGATATGCGATCCAGTCTCGTTTGACCTGATGTAATCCGCCTCCCTGCAGGATGAAACCGACGATAATTTTTACAATTAGAACGATTACGAACAAAATAATCCGGAATCACTCGATTTTCTGTAGCAATTTGTTGGAATGATCATGTTCTGAATTCAAGCAGCGGTTGGATAGCACTGTCACAAATAATCATCTACCTCTAATCCTCTCAATCTGATGAAATGTGAGGTGAAACAGCTGGACATTTCAACCACGGGACATTTCGAAATGAATGTTAAATTTGTGAAACGTTAGCGCTTTTCAAGAGATCAAACAACAGCAGTTTTTCACGGAAAATATGCGAATCTCTTCACCAGCTCTCTCTGCCCCCAAAGATAGCAGTTTCTGTTCCACGCAACGTGTACCAATTAAGGCTCACTGTTTTTATGTCAGAATCTTGAAGAACTCACTCGTAGCAAAGCGGCGCACAACCTCCCACCTCGTTGTCTTCTCTGGCACTGAAGTTAGATAGGTTTCAACACGTCGCACCACGGGAATACAGGCTATTTTGGCAGTCGCAGTCAAGGAGTTAACCCTACTTTGTTTGAGTCGAATTAAAGTCAAAATTAAAAGCATAAATGATGCAAAATAAATATAATAATTAATAATAATAAATAATAAAAATAATAAATAAATATCAGGTAACACAACATGCGTAAAATGCATAGGGAATCTTTTCAATGGATTGACCTAAATGCAGAATATTTTGGTCAGGTTCGTATCTGCGATTTTTGTATATATTCCAGTGTGTGAATCGATCATTTATGACAGACATTTTAAGCAAAGGATTCGAAAATTTCACACGTATTTAGAGACAGATCTTCGAATCTGTCGGGTTTTCGCAATGTTCCGTACACTGGAAGATTGCGAAGTCTGGCTCGACGTGACTCAACCCAAAGAATGATGATGAGGGATATTATTATAAACTATAACATTGTGTATACAGTAGGACACTCACAAAGACATTGGTTTCCGAGTGGGGTGAGAAATGACTCGCAGACACACCCTATCCCCCTGCAACCCAAGTTCATGTATTGATTCCCGGCGTCATTTTTCGTCGTCTGTGATCTACTTTTATTTATTTCTCTGCCTCAACGTGTGGTACACTCTCCTTGCCTGGCGATATTTAAAGCAAAATTTGGACCTACATATGCAAAAGAACAGCATTCATGAGCCGTACATCCGATATACTCAATATTCAAAATTTCATACCAGCAGTGTTGTAAAGCGTTCGCTTTGTTAACTATTAATCCATGAATTAACAACATTCGTATAATTTTAATACAATATACCATCTAGTGTCCCTAGTTATATAAATTAAGTCTCGAATTTTTTTTGGTTGTCTGTAATAGATTGTCGGGGTTGTAAGATATGCTGCTAATCTTTTCTCGGAACGATCCGTGGCACCTGCAGTTGTAGCACGTGGTTAAATTATGAGTAGTTGGACCAGCTATCTTAAAGGAACTTAAAATCATTAGTAACCGGGATGTCACTCATTATCTTGTGGTTTCGAAGATATTTCCTGTTGCTCAGACGTAATTCATTACCATCAGAGAAGAAACCGAAGAATCTCAAACCTCCGGATGCTTTCGGGCTGTTTATGTTCATGAGATGTGGAAAGTGAGGTAGAGTTTAATTAAAAATGAAAGCTTAGAAGCATGATAAGTATACAAAGTTTGAAATCTGTTGAAACCACTGTTGGATAAGTATGGCCAACCTGTTCAATCACATATGCCCAAAAATGTGATTGGGATTATAATGAAATCCGTATTTGCAAGCATTTCAATCGCGCATACATTGCGCGTTCGTTTTCTGTTTTCGCTCATCAGATAAAAAATTGTAACGGTCAAGTTTGAACCAACGTTTTTAAATCAGGCTACTCATTAGTAGTAAAATTATTTTATTTGAGATTTCATGAATTGGTTTGAAATGCAATCGATTGGAATATGTTTGGGACCGATCGTGTATTCATAATGTAAAGAAATTTGAGTGCAATCGGTTAGATCAGTTTTGGGGTAACGTGGCCATAGCTTGTTCAATTTTCCATAAGATAGAACACATTTGCAGTGACGAAAGAGAGCGAACACAGGCGCACCGTAAAGCGAGCCAATGGCTCATAGACCACGGTTATCCAAAAAGTTTTGTAAAACGCCAATTGATGAAGGTAAAATATCCATCCGAAAAATTGGCGGGATACAGTTTGTATACCGTATGTAAAATACACATCTGAAGCCATGCGTAGAATCTTAAACGAGCCGTCCATACGCGCAACTTATAAGAAAGGGAAAACTATCCGTTCGGTTCCGATGTACCTCAAGAATAGGACATCTTTATCTAGCGTTACGAACAGCAGCTACAGAATCAACTGTAAGGACTTTTCGTGTGTTTGCATAGGGCAGACTTCCAGGGAAATTCACACTAGAATCGAAGAACACCGAAAGCGTATCCGGAGACAGCCCCGGGATGCGAGGGATTATCAATCCCTTATTCGTGATTCTGCCTTGGCGGAGCACGTTTTAGATACGGGCCACAGCGTCGATCTAGACAATGTAGAAATATTGAGGCGTGATATTAAACCGTATAGTGAACGCCTATATGCGGAGGCGGTCGAAATTAGAAGGCAGGTCGACTGGCGGTCAATGGGTTGGATGGGGCAGAAATCTCCACAATCTAGCGCTCGGCACTGATGCGAAAATAAATAGTTGTTATTCACCTTATACCTACTAGTTAATTAGATTTTTATTTTTCTTCTAAAATAGCCTTAGGGCAGTTAGTTATGTACTTTTACGTTTGTGGCCGCTGTGTCAACTGACCTTGACCGTGTTCACTTGTATCAGATTGACGTGGATACACACTGTAAGGAAAATCGATCACTGATCCTGGTCATTCCCATGAGACGTGACACACTGTAGGCGTACTACAGGCTGTTTAGCGGTAATGTCAAATAAGTGGTGGTGGGTTGACTACTACTTATTCATGTTCCGTCCTGACTATCACCCTTGGTCTGACGAAGCTTCTGTGTTAGAAGTGAAACGTTACCCAAAAAATACTCTACCCGGTGTGAAATGTATTCAGATCTTGAAGATCAGCCACGTTGAAACTGATTTCGTGATCCCACCCACGTTTAACCAATAATTTTATTAACTAAAGCGAATATCCTGCCAAATTAATTTTTCGAATTTGATCAGAAGATAAAATATGTAAATTGGTGTTTTTGGGACACTATAAAGTTAATCAATGATATTCCTTGATAGAAATAAGTTTCCCCGGTAGGAATTGCCAGAATCATTTGACCTAAAATTTCAAAACTCATTGATATTTCACATTGTCATCATCAAGTTTGTGCGATGAATTTTTTTAAGTGAGCATCCATCCGGAAATTGCGCTTAACCTCGCGGGTGTTGGCTGTCAACGGATCGCAGGAATTAATGAATCACGATGGTGAGCCCAGCGCGCTAAATTTGATAAAATCTAGAATTCTTCAGGTTTTAGGTTGCATCTAGATTATCCTTTTAACACAAGTTCCGTGAATGTTGA
>JACCGJ010014503.1:0-13005 GCA_013407085.1 Atriophallophorus winterbourni
GGGTAACGATTCACTTCTGACACGGATGCTTCTTCAGAACAAGGGTGATAGTCAGGGTACGGAACATGAGTGGCATTATGAATACACGATCGGTCCCAAACATATTCCAATCGATTGCCGATCCGATACAGTTTATTGGCTATTTGTTCGATTTGTGTGAGTTCACACAGTGATAGGCGGCCAAGTCAATAGACCATGACGTTAGAACTGCTGGAAATTCCGATATAAGTCGAGATTAATGGTTGCTCCAAACAGTGGTTTTCAGCCTCTGGATCGTCGTTTCAACAATCATGGTCGTATGTGATGCTTCATACACGCGGTAGTGTCAATAGTTTTCCCGCAACATTGAAAACTTTTTTCAAATATTTAAGAATAATAAGTGCTCCGTAAATACATTCAGTGCTTTAACAATGCGCTTGGTAGCCCGTTCAACAATGGCGCACTATCTTTTGAATTTTCAGTCAAGCGAGGTGTGACTAACTATAACAAAACAAATCACATTTGACAATGAATCAGTTGTAGTTCTTTTCAGTGATAAGAGAGATCGGAATGTAGGAGTTTTACTTTTGAACACTGAACATAATCTTTAAACTTTCGGTCTTACTGGATGACAGGTAGTGACTTGGAATCGAGCTCCACAGATTTGTGTATTTCATTTAAACGTGATAGTTAAGCGTTTCCAGATGCCATAATCTGATCGAAACAGTTAGCCAAATAAACTTTATTTAGGACACGAAGGGCGACAGATTGAATCACACACCAGTTTCATTGTTCCAGTGTAGCGTATGTTTCAACATCAGTTTCACTTGACAGCTCATTCTGTTTATGTTGAAAAACTCAAGACAGAAAACCGAATATTCACTGCGCTGCGCATGTCAATCAAGATCTTCCATAACCCTGACTAAAATCGGAGGGTTACAGTGTTTGCAAGCAGCCTAACATTGCGCATTAGCCTAACCTAAGCACATCGAAAGAACACCTGGTTTTTAGTTGAAAGATTTAACACAACAGAGAAATTGCATGATAAAACTCAAACCTTTACCCAAAATCTTCTTCAAGCGAAGTCAATGGGAATTCTCGTGGTGTTTAAGAAATTTAGGGCTGCTTCAATATAATTTAACAGTTTCAATCAAACGAAATCCCAACAGACTGGCAATACGCACAAAGTTGAAAGATGCTTTGGCTTTCCTTGTGTCCACAATTGTCAACACACCATTGAAACAAAAATAATTTATACCAGGTTTAGCATAGGCGTGATTTTTTCAGTGTTCGTCCATCAAAACGGTGTAAAGCCAAATAAAGATTATTAAACTTAAGACAAATGTGAATGGCACAATCAAAATGTTTAAACTTTATTGCTGATTGAGACGGAAGAAAATGAAAACTACAAAACGTAACACTGATGAAACTTTGATAGATTATTCGAGAAAAATGTTCAGCAGATATTCTAATTTAATATTAAATGTACGTAAACCCTTGAGCCCAATTATCCGATCAAACTTTGAGTGCTGTCAAGACTCACAGAAGTAAAAAAAAACAAATTCACACAATAAAAAGAGCATTGTCGTGAAAATTTGCCAGCATTTAGAAACCCAAAATTTGGCCAACTATTCATAGCCTGGTGGAGATATACGGCTCGTACGTACACTTACAACAAGACAGAATTATTTGCATTATGATAGATCCGCCAAGGAGTTCGGCATATTTGTGAATCTAAAATGAATACATCAATCCTTGGGAGAAATCATCCCATGTTTCAACGGTCTCGAAAATGGGAGCTAGCGGTAGCTGTCGCAGGGCTTTCGAGTTTTAAATCTGAAATACTAACTGGTCCGAAATAAATGGCAGCATTCAATTTCTAGACCAGGCAGTAATGCTGTTGCTGTTTGTTTCATTCGGTCGATGTTGACCATGGATGTACATCACAGGCGCATGATGGTTTCATACCTCGCAACTGCTAGATTGACTAAAAAGTCCTATTCGGGATTGACAATGTCTCCGGCTTCGCTCAGAGCAATAGGAATTACTCGGCAAACGAATTTTGCTGCACGCTTGAAGCGATTCCTACTAATGAGAGCCAGCAACAAACCGCTTCGAAAATGTGTGCTATTTTAATTTCCTGCATGGGAGTTGCGAACTAACGGAACACAATTTTTTTATTTTCCAGCACATGTAAACTCATTGTAAAAACAGAGAGATCACTTTCGAATCGCATGATCTGAGACTTTTGTTTCACGACTGGAGGTTTTCAACCAGCTACAAAGGTGGTAGACGTTAAGAACTTGAAAACTACCGTCATATCACCTTACTTCCTGCGGTGACCAAATTTCTATGGCGCATAGTGACAGAGAAAATGGTTGATGAATAGTAATTGCAAAATATACTATCTGCAGTGCGGCAAAGTTTTCGAAACTCTCGCTCATGCTTGACAAACTTGGTGACAATGTTAAAAGACTGAAACCGAAGGATTTGATGAAATAGATATAATCCACGCTTGCTATCTCGAGCTTTTGGACGAGGTGATCTCGTTGGACTATAGGAAAAGTGCAGCAGTTGGGGATCAGTGGACAGCTTCTCACTAAGCGCGAGAGTATTGTGTCAGTACTTTTCTTTGATTATATATATATATATATATATATATATATATATATTAGGAGATGTTCTCCGGTTTAGCTGTCTCCGATATTTTTATTATGTATGTGTCTGTTTTCTTTAGAATGCACTCTCCGATTTTGTTATTACCGCTCCCAGTGTAGAAACAATGATTCGAAATGTGTATTTGTGAAGCGATGTGCTTCTTGTTACCATGACTTCTTGAATATTGAAACCCGTCATCACGCGCTACGTTTGTTTTTTATTTACATCGTTTGATTTGATGAAATGTATTCCGAAGCTTTCTATTAGAATCAAGTTAATTAAAGACATGTAGTCAGGGTCATTAGGTTTCATGTCATATGCGCAATTCTTTTTAAAATAAACAACTTCGGGTACTAATTGTTGCGTCATTTTGTGAAGACTACAGTGTATACTCCTTTCACCTTAAATGACCTTGATAGCTTGTTATTCGTTTAAACAAAGTTTTATTTGAATGTTCGTACAACGAACCACGATGTTCGAACACAGAATCACATAGTGATTCGTGGTCAGCACTCAAGGCGCTTATGGATGACCAAATTAATGTGTTGCTAACATCCCCGAACTTTCGCTCCACTACCGGTTTCTGGCTGTTTGAGGTCATGAGGTGAAGACAGTAATATTAGGTTCAGTGAACCTTGAAACAGTGGATAAGTGGTAAACAAAGTTATACTTGAATGCAACTGTTAAGCGTGCAACACATTACTTTGTTAATAGTTTATTGGGAATCAGAGGTAATAAATTGTAAGCACACTTTATTATTGTATGAATTTAGTTGCTGTGATCGAGAAGCAACGAGAGATATGGTTTTTGTAATTGCATGGAATGCCCTTTTTGTGGGGAAAGAAATGTTGTGTAGAACTATATAATATTCTACTACTAATTGAACAAGGATGCGCATCATTAGATGTGGTGTTCAAAAATAAAACGGAACCACAATTTACGATATAAAATCACGAATATTGTATTCTGCTCCGCTTGACCTGACATGCAGATGGATATTTTGAGCTCCGATACTTTTGGATATAACTTTCATACTTTTAATCCGATCAGTGTGAGTTTTGGATATCTGTGTGAAAGCTTGCTACGTCGGATTTACTCATACAAGAATTACGTATCTACGACTTGTCGTTCGTTGTGTGGAGCAATAGTGGATTTTGTGCTCTCCGTTCGTTCATTGATTTCGCTTCTGTGATTCCCTTGTTAGATTTATCCATCGGTGTTTTCCACTACTCGGAGGAATACACCAAGTGCAATCAATTTAATACCAATATTCGCCAAGGGAGACTGAGAACTTGCGGTTAAATCTGGTGACAAAATATACTTAGACCTTGTCACCTTAAGCCAATCCTTTCACAATACCCAATCAACCAACCCCGGCTGTATCGATTTTCTTATAGCTTCGGCTGCTCTTTTTGCTGACCCAATGAGGCGTGTGATGAAAATGCATGCAAATGATCATTCTGAAACAATCTACTGAACTAGTTGTCATCCGTGAGAAAGGGGTTTGTGGTTAGGTAAAATCTGTCACGTGTCGTAAATTCTCAAACACGTGTCACGCCAAATGTGACAAATCATTGACCGCGGAGGCAATATCGATCCTAAATGATGAAAACATTCCTGGCGTATGCTACGTCTGTAAACATTGTCGAAGAGAAACAAACGAGGGTTTGCCTGCTAAAACAATTGTCCAGCAATGCAACCACTGGATGAACGCATGTTGAGAATAGAGCTCAGCATACAAACATTAAAAGCATCATTTGAACCTCTAATTACAGCTCAGAACTCCTGGTTTACCGGTACAATTACCGAAAAATAATAAAATATAGTCTGTTATACCAACAGGACAAAATACACAACTCCACAGATCATTCCACGCGAATGCTCAAATGTTATTAATCTACCGGATTGTCTTGCAGAGCTTTCTACTCATCAAGACTCCACCTTTATACAACCGACTGTCAATGCCATGTTTGACCTGAATTCCTCTGACATTAAAAAGGTAACAAAACCAAGCCATCTGATTATCTGAATGTTCAGCTAAAACCATCGTATTCAAATACGAAGGTCACAGCGCAAATATTAGCAAAATATTTCATTATTTTTTTCAATATTATTTGCGAATAGACAGAGACCCCCTAGAAAAATGGTCCAACCTCTGTACGATGATGGGTTCAGAAACCATCCGAACTACTGAGATACATGTTTCGATCGCAACCAAAACTTCCCACTTTTCGCTATACCACGTCTGCTGAAAATAACACTAAACAGTGAGAAGGATATGTAAACCGTTGTTTTTAATGCTTACTTGCTACGTGAGTTTCCGAGTACAATACTCAAATCTACGCCAATATAACCTGGTGGGAACGAAAAGGACGTCTCGATGTTCGTAAGAACAGCAAAGAGCGCAGTCTAATCCTTCTAGGCGTTCCAGAGGTTGACAATGCGACGGAGGCTGTTAAACAACAACAACACGACTACGAGCAGTGGTTTTATATCGCAGAAAAGATAGCAGCTACGTAGTGTGTCGTTGCGAGTACCTTTAGGATACCCCGGTCATACAATTACAATGATGATGGACCAAATCCTTTGAAACACACTTTCTTAACAAGTGCTATGACAAACTTCGTCAGACATACTTGGCGGCTACACAGAGAAAATATTCCAAGTGACGTCAGAATGAGCACATTAAAGTCAGCCTCGGAAACACAGGCTGAAGGAGGTGACAAATGCATTTGAGATGAATAATAATTATGAGCTGTCAGAACCCCGTTCTTCGGACAATGCAAGATCAGGAATCATCAAAACGGCCGACAATAATTATTTCGGGCCAATAATAATTTGGGTTTCGAATGGATGACATCCGAACATTTCCAGCGACAATATCCTGAAAAGCATGAGGCAAAGTACAACGTCAGCTGCTGTCGAACGATATGTAATTTGTTCTGTGTGGCGAGGGCTAAAAGCGTACAATTTGGCACAAAATGGATTGAAAATTCGATTCGAATTGATAACCCTGGCAGACATGATTTTTGTCGATGTATGGGTAACTTGATTTGCCTATATATGGTATGCGTGTGCGTTATTATTCATTATGTACACAACAAACGCTTTTGAAGAATTAGCCCTGTCTTGACCAAGAATCATTTTATGATTCTGTGTCTGAACATCGTGGTTCATTGTACGAACTCTATGTAACAGCAACATACAAGTATGACTTTGTTTACTATTCATCCACTGTTTTAAGGCTCAGTGAAACTAATCTTACTGTCTCCACCTGATGACGGAAACCGCCAGAAACCGGTAATTGGGTGTAATTTCGGGAGATGTGAGCAACACATAACTTTGGTTATCCATAAGGGCCTTGAGTGCTCGACAACGAATCACTTTGTGATTCAGTGTCTGAACATCGTGGTTTGTTGTATGTAACAGTGGCATACAATTATAACTTTGTTTGCCCTCTCTTGTAGTGTGGGATTTGTGGGTGAATGCGTTGAACGGGTTATGAATCGGAACACAACCACCAGGTTGCTCTGAAACGCTGGCGGCTGACGTGATTGATATTGCATTCAGTGTCCCGAAGCCTGCGCAGATAAAGTAAAATTATAGTTCGAGCTGGGTTTGCAATTTGGCCGCAGTTGACCCGATCTAATCCTCCCAACCTTCTACAGAATTAGTGTCAGTATTATCGGTTAATTCATCTAATCCCAAACAAATCAATGATATATCCGATTGAGGTGTCATGATCTCCGAGAAAATGATATTTCAGCACAACGATTGTTTGAAATTTGCCAAAGTTGCTACGATCAGACAGTGGTAATATGGAAGAACAGGAATTTCGTCGAATATAGTGTCCCTTGTATCTATCAAAACCTCAATCAAGTAAACTAAATTTGATTCGTATATTATCTAGTATACACTAACGTTTGCCAACGGCTTTTGATATATTAAGACTCGACGTTATCACAATAAATTACAATTGTGAGAAAAAAACATTTTCTAAAGTACAAACTATCACAATGACAATAAAAACAAGGCTATATATCAGTGTAGGTAAGTTGCATTTTGTACACTGATTTCACATCTGAAAAGTTCTAAGTCCTTCACTTATGAAATCAAAAGATAAATTGTATTAAATTTTGTTTTATTATGGCAAACGATTCTAATGAATTTAAAAAGAAGGATAGTGTAGAAAAGACAGATGTGTTCTGATGAGAATTGCAGTCACAGCCTGTAAAGATTTCTTTTAAAATTTGTCGTTCTGCGCATCTCACTTCGTCGTTTTTCCCACAAAATCGTTTCTTTTTGCAACGCGTGTAATTCTTCTAATCTGCGTTTAAAGAATCCACTTGCTTTTTCCTGAGGATCTTCATAAATCGGAGTAGCTGCATTTGACGGCATAGTGACCCCTATAAATAAATAAAAAATAACAGATTGCGCTTGTTTGCTACTATTGGATAAGGTTGGTACGACGAGCTTGTGTAATCACGCGCCGAAACCCATGCACATTTGCGAATAAGAGGATAAATCCTCATTTGCAAATTGAAATTTAGTTTTTTTCATGTGGGGACTAATCTAAGTCCAACAGTCGGTGCAATAAAACACCGGTAATTGTTTAGAATATTTTTGCAACATTCCAATAACAGCATGGTGTTAGTTTTTAGTTTAAAGTCAAAACGGCGTTTGAATGTCAGGTCACGGATACGCATACCTGATGAGCGGCAATAACCGCGAAACCGGTCGTGTGATTCCGTCCTGCTTTTTGAACGTCATATACTACTTAATAATACAATCTGACTTTAAACTAAAAACCCATGAACATTTGTATGTGATGCCATCACACACACCCCTCGACAGGTTTCCTGCTGTTTGCACTTATCAGGTCGGGACAGTAGGATCCAACATGTTGGTCGCGATTAACTTACCCAAAGTTGGAATACAAGCTAAACTTGTGTTAAACTTGTTTTAGTTCACCCAAGACTTTAAACAAAACTACCATCATGCTGTTATTGGAATGTTGCAAAAATATTCCAAACTGTTACCGGTGCTGCAATGCACCAACTGTTGGACTTAAATTAGTCCCCACATAAAAAGCTAAATTTCAATTTGTAAATGAGGATTTATCCTTGAATTCGCAAATAAATGGGCTTAGCACAACGTAAGAAGGGCGTTCGAATGTCAGGTCACAAATACGCATACCTGATGAGCGGCAATAACCGGTCGTGTGCTTCCGTCATGCATTTCAAACGTCATATAATACTTATTAATAAAAAAATCTGACTTTAAACAAAAACATGCATACTGTTTCGAGACATGTCAATCCTCAACCTACTGTCCCTACCCGATGAGTGTAAACCACACATGGGGTGTGTGTGATAAAAATCCATACGCGTGATTATTACTGTAATAAAATAACACTTATACATAACTAAGAACAGAAAATCTTCAAACATATAAAAATAAGCATGAATGAACACTATTCAATTAAGTTGAAATAAATAATGTCAAAATTCCCTTATTTTCAAACCAGGCTCCTTTCTAGCAACCAAGTTAAAATTTTATACTAGAATCTCTCTTAATTTCTCTGGTTCATTGATTGTGCCAAGTTTACAGTTTGCGAACTGAAATTGAATATTGTATATAGGAGTCAACCGCAAAAATTTGATATTTTCCTTGGATGCGTGTTTAATCGAAGACATCGGCATTGCAATTAAAATATGGATGAGATTAAAGGGACTTTACTGAAACAACGTTGAGTGATAAATGTATTCAGAATTTAACTAATCCAAATCTTCCAAAATTCATTCATGTCACGAATCCTACCCCCAAACTTGGTTGACCTTCATCGTAAAGCTTTGTTTAAAAGAACGGCTAGCGTTCGTAAGATATAGTGGTTTCACATACCTTGTGGACACCGTGCCACACAGCCAAAACTGGTCTGATATTTTGCCTACTATTTTTACATGCTTTTGCCAAATTTCCACTTTCGATCATTGTGATGTAAATAAAAGTTCCTTTTTATAGCTTCCATGTCACCGTAATTGGACAACGTTTTCAATCAATAATTATCAACGTTAATTTAATGAGGCCTTAGTATGACCGGAAAAAGGCTGTATACAAAGCGATCAAGAGACCACATCTCGAGTAGTACGTTCAAGTATGGTCACCTTATTTGGAAAAAGATATTGCCAAGCTGGAAGGTGTTCAACGCCTAGCTACTCGTACGACTTTAGGGCAACCAGGTAGGTCGTATGGGGAACGATTGCTGAGTCTAGATCTCTTCTCGCTAAAAAGGAGGCTGCTACGTGGAGAACTGATTGAAACCTTCAAAATCATGTCAGGTTTCAGTACTATTCATCCCAGTGAAATGTACGCTCTGGCGCCAAGTGTGGGTATTCGAGGGCACCCATTAAAACTGGCCAAGCGACATGTCAGGTCCAATGTTCGTAAGTTTTTCTTTAGTGAAAGGGTGATACATTACTGGAATCGTCTTCCTAAGGAAGTTGTTTGTTCTACTTCGGTAAGGGGTTTCAAGAATGGACTCGACTCTGTGTGGCCTTTATTATTTCCTGATTTTTATCCGTAAGTGAATAGTTGGTATGATCCTCATGTTGTCTTTGGAATGCACTAATGTTTCTCTTCACCTATTGGTGAGGGGTGTTTTTCTGTTGCATTCCAGATTACTCTCATGCCATAAGATATTTGTGAAGATATTGTTTGAACTGGTGGACGCTCTTCTGTGGCATACCGCTGAAAGAAATCTGGACTCTTGATTGGCTCGTTAGCCACATACTGTCCTGTGCAAACTGAACTGAACTGAACTGAACTATGACGGAAGAATTAGTAAATCCTCGGCAATGTCAATTGTTGATTATTGAATACATATGTACGCAAATAACATCGAACATATGGACTCCATTTTGTGATATCGCTATAATTGAAAAAAATGATTTTCCAAACTCACCGTTTACACACTCGTCAACGGACCACTGACACATTTCGCCTAACGGTTTATCTTTTCGAGCGGATGCATTTGAATTTTTTCTTGAATTTTTCCTTCTATTTCTTTTTCTGTGTTGCGAATTTGTTTTTCTTGACGAAGTTACTCTAGGTTTCATTTCAGAAGAATTCCGACGGGTTCCTACTCTTTTGAAACTGAATTCACGTGCATCACTGCACTGACTTTGCATCGACTGTTCTCTGCTGATCAATTCCATACACATTGTTGACAAATATGAACTGAAGTATCTCGTCAGCAGTTCGTCTCTTTTATCCTGTACATCAATGTTAACTCTAGCAACGCTAATTGGATTCCGTCGACCTGGACTTGGTCGTCTAAACTCAATTTTTATGTCAGAATCATGCACATTTTCCAATGAGATTTTGCTACCATCGTACGTGGTCTTAATTCTCACAGAAGAACATGGCCTTCCTTGTTCATTTTTCGCTGTAATGTTCATTCGATTGATCTTGTTTGCAATTTCGTGAACAGTTTGACTGTTAGGCAACATTAGATTATTTGGCTGGTATTCTGGAAATATGAAAGATATTCGTTTGTAAATGGCTTTTTAAAAAGGTAGTTAACAATAAACTTTTGCGTTACTTTTAACACAATTCGAAATGAAGATTTATGTTTTTTCGACTTCTAATTTCGAGGGTAGTTCCGGTACGTTAGTATCCAATATCATATCGCAAATAAGATGCAACTTGGAGCCGCATAAACATAGCGATACTCATAATACAATTGCAATTAGGAAGTCGACCATTGGGCAGACCGCACTTGCGGTACAAAGATGTTTGCAAAAGAGACATGAAAGCTCTTAACATTGATTTCGCAAGCTGGAAAGATCTTGCTCTTGACCGCTCACCTTGGAGGCATTGTGTAAAGCCTCGTCTGCAAGCCTGGGAGGAGCAGATACAGCTCTTGGCTGCTGAACGCAGATCACGCCGCCGGCGTGCAACTGATGCAATACAACAGAGTTCTGACTATCGTTGCAAGCGCTGCGGGAGAGATTATTCCTCCCGAATCGGGCTGTTTAGTCATCCAAAAAGTTGTAAAACATGAAATTCATGCGATGTGATGTACATCCATGGTCGACATCGACCGACGGAGGCCAACAAAAACTCATAATACTAAGTCACATTTTTATGATCTTCAAATAAGTGACAACTTATTAGAAAGGACAAGAATGCCCACTAATTGATGCTGCTTTCAAAAATGAAAAGCAACATAATGTTACTAAATTCAATCATGAACGTGAAAACAGAAGTAAAACCGGGTACATTCGCTATCAGCACTGAGACCACGATGAAAACCGCAAACGCTCTTGAGATGTATTACTATCTTAGTGCAAAAAGTTTCACTGACAGATTTTGAGCCGTTTTCAACACGGGAATCAAAAGATTATGTGAAACTTCGACAACACAAAATTGTTCACTCGCTAATCGACCAAACTAAATACAAGAGAATTTACGGGTGCGGAGTTACGTTAATGTACGTCCAAAGATGAGGTATACTGGAGATCCTGGCTGGAGATCCTTGCCTTCGGAAAGATTATGATTTCTTCAATCTAATTTATCACAAAGCGACAAAGTTAGTGATTGGTCTCCATCGCTGAGAGATTGCGACGGCTGAGACTGTCACTCATCCAAAAGTAAGATACTCTGCGATATCGTTCCTACCTATAAAATCGTATCTACCGGAGGACGCCCACTAAGACACTTGTATTAAGAGCGCGATGAGTAAGATGACATTTTGACATATCCTATCTCCTTACACTCGAACTTCATATATATATATATATATATTTATATATATTTTTATGAAATAACCTAAATCAGCAATGCTTATTGATTTTTACAGCGAACTTTGATTTACATATTTTATTGCAAATATTAAAACATTCGATTAGTTCTGAAACCTAGAGCAAGTGAAAGTCATTAGCGATATTAAAACCTGGACTATATTATCTTATTTTCATATGTGACTGTCGTCTCTTCTAAATACCATATGATCACGCTATGCTCACTATACTCAAAATGAGAAAACGTAGCGAGAGAAAATCTCATTGGCCACCGAGACTTTAAAGTCATTATTTGGTTAACTTAAATAAAGAAGAGCGATTGATGTTGTTTTTTATCTTGGCGATTTAATACCTAAACGTAATTCCGGCTGCTTTCTACTATAAGTGAATGATATATTTTGGAACACGTTATTTGAATGCTTAATGTAATGGTATAAGCAATAAATATTAGATATTTTATCGATGTGTCAAGGTACGTTGCTTGAATGGAATTATGTCATGATGAAATTAATTGCGTTGCTTTCAGCTGAGAAGTTCAATCTCATTTTGTACAGCAGATAACTGCAGTAAATACAATAGTGGTTATCTACTGTTATGAAATGATCTAGTCACCACTTGAAATAGGTCATTCGGTAAAAAGTGAAGCTTTAATTAAAATCAAAAGAGGAGATACCTAATCAGAAACCTTCTTACCGCAAACAATCTAAGAGATGAAAACTTATCGCGTAAGTATGCACGGTCTGTCTATGACGTATTTATTAAATTTGATTGAAATGCGATCTTGTACTACTTAAACGAGCATAGAGATCATGTTTAATCAAAAGTACTGAGGTGATAGTTAAGTCGGATGATATAGAATATTCCAAAGACATAGCCATCAAGCAAATAGCTGCTCGAATGCTGGTATAAACCTATGTACAAATAGGTGATGACTGGGATTAACTGTTCAACTTTGACAAAAGCACATGTAAGCGAATATCGTTTATTTGAAAAAGAGAAATTCCATCTATATTAGGTTCAAACACTGCTTAAAATTTATTGGACAATCCGTCTCGGCCACAAAACCGAAAGTAATAGATTGGTGTCGTTAGTTGTGCACAGTTTGTATTTTAAATTAGATCATTATCTCGAAACTTTACTTAATAACCCTGCTACCTATGTTCATTTAGCTTTGTCTGTCAAAATCTAACGAATCTTGTTGCAGAAAAAAGAATCCAATAATTTAGCAGATGTATTTAAAAAACTGTCACCAAAGGAGAGAACGCTCACTCGATTCAACATTTAAGCAGCTTCTTCGCCATCGATGAAAATAAATGTAACCCTGAGGTCATTATGAATTCGATTACAAGCATTGTGCTGGTGCCTGCAATAGGTTACTATGGTTTCTGTAAGCAGTTTAGAATCATAGCAAGAAACAAAAGATATTGTCAGGTCGCGGTAAACTTGAAAATATTTGTCTTGCTGCCTACAATACCTAGTTAAAATCTCCTTTCAATTTTCAAATTTTATTCATTCGATAGAGTAAGTGATAAAAACCGAAAATTCACGTTAGTGTGTTTGAAATGTA
>JACCGJ010014503.1:13025-34532 GCA_013407085.1 Atriophallophorus winterbourni
TTCATTCACCATTTCTTTAGCTTTCTATATCATGTATTAGTTCGAATACACCGAGCTTACGAATATTGAATGCCTCATCACTAAAAGTAACAGTTTTGAATCATTGTTCAACATCCACGAAATTCGATTCAGCAACCCTCTTACCTCCATCGGTATGCCCATAGGATATTACCAACGTAACATTCATGATGATGATGAGGAGACTTCTTTTCAATACTCCGAGATTTCTCCTGTGCAATGCCCTCAATCGCCAGTTTCGCACAAATGCCGCAATACATCACAAACATCCCTTTAAAATGCGCGGACAATCTGTAATTTAAATCAGTGATGAACTGGACAGCAAAGCGCTACGCTCCATTTGGGAATGCTTGCCAACAATTTTATTCTAACGATGTCAAGTTATTGAAATATTGCTGGAGATATTCAAGACACTGACAATTTTATAGCTATCGTTTGTCAAATAACAAACAACTTCCTGATAATTCGTTAGCATGCAGGAGGAAACTGCACCTAAAATGTGTAACACATATTGCAACTACTGGTTAAATGCAAGCTAGATTGTTCAAAATGACGTTTGTTTCTGCTAATGAGTTGAAAATTGAAACCAATAATTAGCACAGTTCAAATTCATAGATTCATAGATGATATGCGGGTAAAAGCTATGTTTTACAAGAACCTCAAACATGTACTTTTGGTCGGATGGTAAAAATATCAAAATATTGTTAGAGAATATTGTCAAACGTGAAAAACATACTTTTCCATGTGGATATCTAGTGATTACTTGTAAACTTCAATGGTTCCGGAATGTACCACATGAGTAGGTAAACGTTTCCACAATTGCACATTTCGAAAGGAAAATGCATATTAGAGACAGTTAAACCTGCTATGCTGTTGGTAAAGTTTCGATTTGGGACCACGCATAAGTGTGTTTTGGGAAAGATGAAACACACAACTGCAAGGATGATTTGTTTGATTAAGCACTGTCCAAATGAATATTAGTGCTCCTCGTTTCCGTCTGTATTGAGCCGAATGGGAATTGAATATCTTAAGTCTCATTTCGTATGGGTAATTGTATGGTTTTCCACCTTACAGACTTAGAACTTCACTGCATAATCCCAAAATAGCCTTGAGCACCAAAAATAAATTGATTTGGATTAATAAAATTAGCAATAACTGTCGGACACTAATTATGGAGAATAATCTTATCAAAAGACAAAATTTTAACATTCAGTTATCCAAATTTGTGAGCATCAATTGGGAGCAAAGTGTTATCATTCGTCAGCTAAAATCCACAGGAAAATATTGTTGAAAATATTCAGATATGTTTAGTCCATTTGCCCCTTTTAGGACTAAAATGTGGGCTATTGACGACTGCCGGTTAGTATGGCGATTTTCAAACATCTTTCGAAGAGTAAAATTGTGGTTGACATAGATTCTAACATGATTAAATCTATCGTGTTTCATCCTACTCTCTGAATTCATGTGTTATGCCATAATCTTTCAAATGATGAAGGTGAGACTAATCCCCTGTTTCATAGAGCTAGAAATCAATTCAATTCAATTTTATTGGTCTCAAAAACACATAACTTTACACAAACCACACAATAATATGAGAACTACGAATAATATAACAAGCATAATCGGGAATTGGTTATGTACTAATTAGTTCAAGAATAAGATACAATCACAAGGGCCGAAATTATTTTAATTTGCACAGTGAAGTGACATATGTAAATCCGTGGTGTTATGATGTATACTTTTCTTTGATTCACCGACAAAGGGAGAAACATTCATCCAGGTTTCTCTTAAACATACTTTGATTTTGGAAGCTCAAAACATAATCAGGTAGATTGTTACACGTGAAACAAACTCGTACAACAAACTTCTTTTTCAATATCGTTATGATAACAGATTCTGCTCAAATCTAATGAATAATACTTGAAACCCGGTACGCTCAGTATACCGATGCAATTGCACAGTATATGACAAGTAAAATAAAGTTGCTATTATCGGTCAGCATAAGTTTCAAACTTCCGAAACCTGTGACAGCCAAAATGATGTTAAACTTTGGATGCGAATCACATCAAGCGTGGACTGTTTGCGCTTACAAAGCGATTTGGATATATTGAACGGCTGGTCAGAGCGAAACAAACTTCCATTCAACTTCAGAATGTGTAAAATTTTGCAAATAGGTATAGATTTCCTATTCTCATACAACCTCGGATCCAAACAACTGGAATGGACAACAAAAAAGTAACTCGGCGTATTGATTGGTGAAAATCTTAACAATGACATGCAATGCGAAGCAGTGTACAACCGAGCTAGCCGCTTGCTACGTATGCTTCGGCGTATTTTCGGACATTTTCCCCGTAAAACATTCTCCATGCTCATAAATACTGTTATTAACACAGTGATGGATTACTCAGTGCATGCTAGGGCACCATGGCTACAAAAAGACATCAAGCTGCTCGAGAGTATTTATCACAGGGTAACTAGAATGTTTGGCTGTCTCGACTCAGGCATATCAATTTGGATGTACTGCCCCGCAGACGGGTTCGATTTGATCTAATCTTACTTTATAAAATAATGAACTCAACGATGCACCCTCTGAGGCATCTATTTCGCCTCCGGTCACACGTACTCAACCACTGGCATTTGATATTCCACATTCCCACCGGAACTGCTGTCGGCTCTAATATTCGGTGCGCGTTTCTTTCTTATGTTGTACAATCATACAGTGAAAAGATTTTCATGATCAAATTGGGTAAATTTATGCGTATTACTTCCACGCTACATCCCGCTGATGTATTATTATCTCTAAACAAACGAATATTTTTCCATCATACCGAGACAATACCTGAAATGTTTTTCTAACTACAAAACTGTCGATCTTCCTAGTGCCTCAATGTAGTTGTATAAATCTTATTGTCCCTATAAAAATATCCTATAGTGTTTTACAGCTACGAGATTTTTATACCATAAATTCTCGAATCTGAAATCTTGAGATAAATAACAGAATTAGAATATATGTCTAAAGTTAATCATCAAAAAGTGTGTGCAGACGTTAAAAATGGAAAGCAATTCGCCAAATATTTTGTTTAAAATATCAATTAACATAACCAACACAAATTTCGTGGTTTGTAAGTTGGACGCGCCAATTTTTCTTCCATCAAACTTGGATGTTCAAGGGTATTTTTCCAGAACAAAACCTAAATTCAATTTCGAAACCTGTTCCATCTAATGACTCACAATGCACAGCAATTAAATTTTGCGAATTTTAAAGGATTGGTAATGAGATGAGACTGGCATACATTTCATTGAACTAAAACCACGATAATACTTGATTTCAGTAAAAGTCTTGAACTTTGCAAATGCTTACTTAGCCATTCTAGCGATTATTTATAGAATGCTAACCTATAAACTTTCCAAGTGTCTTCATTGAAACTAACAAAACTAGTTCTCAGCATCCGAAACAAATCATATAAAGAAACGATAGCTCAACTGAATCTGTTTGACTTTCCCTATCGACGAATCAGAGGAGACCTAATCTTACTTTATAAAACATTCCATTCCCCGAAACATCCCTTACAGGATTAATTCACGCTAAGGGATAGGAGAACATATCTGACCCACGGATATATGCTGGTCGTACCCCATTCCCGCCTGAACTGTAGATGGTATTTTTACTCTGTCCGTTCTGTTTTACTTGGAACAGTTTACCCTCAACCGTTGCACACTCCACTAGCTTGCATGAATTGAAATTGAAATTAGACGAATTTTTACGGCATTATTCGTTTCCAGAACACTTATATACTGTTTAATCTATTTCCTTATATTGTTTACACACTTAAATTTTAATTTTCACCATCCTATGGTCGTAGTCGCACGAAAAAATGGATCGGGCAAAGGAACTCTGCTTGGTTTCAACACAGAAATACCAAGACTGATGCGTCATGGCAACAATTTTGCGGAATTCGCAACAAAGTAAACACTCTCATCAAAGAAGACAAGCGAAATTACCATCGCTTTCTCTCTTTGAAAATGGAAGGAAATCCTAAATTGCTTTATCGGATTGTCAATGCTCGATCGAGCGTGAAACCAGGGGTGTTTCCTGTTCTTACTGACGATGGATTAACAGTCTCTGCAAAGGATACAGCTGATGCTCTCGCTCAATTTTATGCTAAAGTATTTAGTCCATTAGCGAATCAATTGACTGAAGAATTACCGCCATCAACAGTAACGCAACAGCTGACTGAGATCGAGATAAAACCAGTGATTATACAACGACATTTGTGTCGATTGAACCCTAAGAAATCACCTGGAGCGGATGGAATCACTCCGACTATACTAAAATCATGCGAACAGCAGCTGTGTGAACCTTTGTGTGAATTGTTTACACATTCTCTAATTGAAGGAGTGGTGCCAACAGAGTGGAAGACAGGGGTAATTTCACCTATCTACAAAGGCGGTAGACGTTCAGATCCGGCAAACTACCGTCCTGTCACCCTACTCCCTGTGATATCCAAAGTTCTAGAGCGGATAGTGACAGAAAATATAGTTCATCACCTGGAATCACAAAATATGCTATCTGTAGCACAGCATGGTTTTCGTAAATCTTGCTCATGCTTGACAAATTTGTTGACGGTTTTAAATGACTGGACCCAAGCGGTTGACGGAGGAACTAGCATCCACGCTTGTTATCTGGACATGTCTAAAGCTTTCGATCGAGTTGATCACTTTCGACTATTACAAAAGCTGAAGCAGATGGGTATCAGCGGACAGCTACTCATATGGCTTGAAAGTTACCTCAGTGGGCGTAAGGCGATCGTTCGAATCAACGGGGTACTATCACAGGCTATTGATGCATCTAGTGGCGTACCGCAAGGTTCAGTCCTCGGGCCAGTACTTTTCTTGGCTTACATCAACGACTTACCGGAGACGCTCGCATGCAAGGTGATTCTTTTCGCTGATGACATTAAACTTTGGACCCGGATAAAACCATTGCGGACTGTGTACAGCTGCAACGTGATCTAGATGCTCTACACGAATGGTCGGTACGGAATAATTTGCCATTCAATATCCAAAAATGCAAGGTGCTACAAATTGGTAAGCCATTCCAGTACCAGTATCACTTTGGGCAGACTTTTTTGAGCTGGACAGAATCGGAAATGGATCTTGGAGTCTGGGTATGCGGCAGTCTGAAGAACAGCCTGCATTGTGAGATTATCTACAAGCGTGCTTCGAAGCTTCTAGGTATGCTGCGACGGATCTTCAAAACCTTCTCGCCTGGAACTTTGCCCACCATCATGAACGCCTATATAATTCCAACAATGGAACATGCATCACAAGCTTGGACTCCGTGGTTGAAAAAGGATATAATATTGCTTGACAAAATATACCATCGCGCAACCAAACTCGTAAGAGGTTTCCGTGAACTAGCGTACGAGGAACGATTGAAAAAACTGAGGCTCCCCACTCCCCTCCAAAGAAGCCTTCGAAGCGATGTGATAATGACATATAAAATATTGAATACCCCACATCATCCCTTAAAACATTTATTTGAATACCGTGATTCACGTCATACACGCAGCCACTCAGCGACACTGCAAATTCCCCACTCCCGTATCAGCTGTCGCCGATATTTTTATTGTGTACGTGTCTGTTTCCTTTGGAATTCCCTACACGAAACTCTTGTCATCTCTCC
The DNA here is from genome assembly GCA_013407085.1 of Atriophallophorus winterbourni. Lineage (NCBI taxonomy): Eukaryota > Metazoa > Platyhelminthes > Trematoda > Plagiorchiida > Microphallidae > Atriophallophorus > Atriophallophorus winterbourni. The sequence continues at coordinate 18,730 of JACCGJ010014503.1, forward strand.
CAGCATCGGAACGTTTATTCGAAATTTGGATACTTATTTGTTGCATAACGATTTGACGACACCTGCGTATTGACTCATGGTAACTATACAACTTGACTATACTTGACATTACATGTTTATTTTATACCTATTTCCTGAATGTATATTTACTATGATATGGTAATTGTGAAGCTATGTGCTTTTTGTAACCATAAATTCTTGAATCTTGAATCTTGAATCATGCTGCTTTTCAGACCATTAAAACCTTGAATTACCTTGAATAACAGGCGACACAACTTATAAGGCATTGAGTGTCAAGGTCATAGTGTAGGTACGAAGTGCATTACTGATGAGTGCTAATCAGGAGCTTTCGAATTATACGCAGAACATCACTGTCCGGCACAACACAAAATTAAGAAGTACCGAAAAGCTGACGACAATTGTGAGTAGGTTATATTTCGTGTTTCGGAAGGATTACGTTCGTACGGTTTTCCGGAATCATGTGAACATATACAACACCAGCAGCAACCAAATTCATTAATATCGGTGAACGGAGCCTTGTATGGCGAGGGCTTGAAGTGTATCGGTTGGCAAGATACCGCCTGAAAAATCAGATCGAAGTAACAACCCGGACAGGTATGTTTAAGGATAACTGTTGCGGCTGTTTGTTTTGCCTATTTCAGATTATCGTGTGTTTCGTTATTTTTCTTGTGCGTAATAAAAGTCTTTGACCTTTCCGTTTCTATTGTTTTGTGGAACTCGTCTGGTGAACGCGTTTAGCGTTGGGCAGTTTGACATCAGGGATGAATCGAGACACAATCAATTTGCGGGCGTGCAACTCGCGTGGGGACGTGGTTATTGGTAGACGAATAACACGCAAATGTGATAATTGACCCGAAGTTTGCCACCTGCTAATTGTTGACCTGAAACGGCCTTGCGCAATCATTTTCCGTTTCTCTACCCCACCCGTTTCAGTAGCTCGGGTTTCATATCGGGATACCGAGTGCATATTATCTCGAGAGCGAGCTCAGTCATCAGTCGTGTGTTGTTTTCTTATTCTTGATCGCGATCGTGAAGGGTGCAAATTACATTAACGATGAGCGCTAATCGCTGACATACAAAACACTACCATCTGGCACAACACCTGCGCCAAGAGCACCGAAAAGTCCGAGGAGGATAATTACAAACCAGTAACAGTTTGTGTTCCGGAAGGATTGAATTAGAACAGTTCGAGCGACAACAACATCGGAAGCACAAGTTAATGGACAACGATATGCATTCCGTTAAGTCTAATCAAACAATCCCTGCGTAGTTACGGATAACACGAAATTGATCGATAAATGACAAACGTTTTGGGCCAGTGTTGAAATTACTTGATTCGCCTATATGAAAGCGGCATGTGTTGTACTTGAATGCCACTGTTGCATAGGGTTCGTACAACTTTTGTGTTTGAACATCGTGGTTCGTTGTACGAACGCTCTGCAACAGTGGCATTCAAGTATAACCTTGTTTACCATTTATCCACTGTTTCAAGGCTCACAGAACCTAATCTTACTGTCTCCACCTGACGACGGCAAACAGCCAGAAACCGGTAGTGGTGTGTAAGTTCGGGGATGTGAGCAACACATTAATTTGGTCATCCATCAGCGCCTCGAGTGCTTGACCAAGAATCACTTTGTGATTCTGTGTTTGAACATCGTGGTCCGTTGTACGAACGCTCTGCAACAGTGGCATTCAATAATAACCTTGTTTACCATTTATCCACTGTTTCAAGGCTCACTGAACCTAACCTTACTGTCTCCACCTAACGACGGCAAACACCCAGAAACCGGTAGTGACGTGTAAGTTCGGGGGATGTGAGCAACACATTACTTTGGTATGTGTTGTTCTTTGTGTGATGCGCAATATACGCGTTTTACCATGGATTCGTAGAAGAACGATATTATCTTGGGAGATATTGACCTCAGGAATTAACTGCTAAACAATCGATGTGTAAGTGGAACACTGGGATACTAGCCTTTCTGATGCTAGATGGAGTGAGTTGAAGCCTGTTTAAACAACACGAGAGACGTTAGAACAAAGAATGCGACTTGACCTCGAATGATCTTCTCTCACTCGTTACAATTGCTTGGCTTTCATATAATAGATAGTGATTGCAGAACCTTTCGAGAAACGGCTCAGCTGGCGATTGTAATGGGTAACTGTAGGCTTGTTGCGCTATCAGAAAATATATATGCATGTTTATATGTGTATATTTTTGGTGAGCATCGTTACGTAATTTAGAAGAATATTGCTCCATCAACGTATGCTAATATCTATAGAAAAATATCGAAATTACCCATGCGCTTATGTCGATTGTGAGGAGGTTTTTGAAGAAGTCTAAATAAAATAAAAATATAGAAATGTCTTCGATGCGTTTTTTATTAACAGAAATAAATACTTGTAAACAGATCAAACGTTCTGTGAGAATTACTGTTTTTTAAAACACTTGCGCTTTTCCGACAAAATTTGTTTTCCAGTACGTAGGTAATTATTCTCATTATGAATTTACACAAGAAGAAATACCACAACGTCAGACATTCGTAAGCTCCACATGCAACTAACATATTCTTCTTATTCCTCTTCTCAACTTTATGCCTAATCGTATTATTGTATGGACTGGCATTCATTCATTCATTCATTCATTCAGTCAGTCCTCTCCGTGCCGGGTGGCACATGAGGCGAAGACAACTTCACGCCAGTGGTTCCGTTCTGTCGCTGCTTCCGTTGCAGTCTGCACCGTGAATCCTTGTGCATGTAGTTCGCGTTCCAAAGTTCTGCGCCAAGTTTCCTTGGGCCGTCCCCTTTTCGTTTACCTTGCGGATGCCAGTGCATGGTTACCTTCGTATGCGAACCGGGATCCATCCTGCAGACATGACCGAACCACGGATCTGTTGTCATCGTTTCCGTAGCAATGTAGGTTTTACGGGATAGGGTTGCTAGCCCTAAGCCCAACCCTCCTCCTTTCTCAGACGGGCTTGGGACCGTCCTGTACAACTCTGTAGTTTGAGACATGACGGGCCTCGTTTTAATAGCGAGTTGATCAATTGTGCGGGTTGAATCTTACACACCGAGTGTCGTATGATGGTATAAATAATGAGTTTAATATGATTATAATTTACTTGAATCCGCGTTAGACATGGAGACTATACGCAAAACGCGCATGCCAATTCAATCATATTTCAATGGGTGGAAAAGTCAATTGATCCATTCTATAAGAAATGGGTGGAACGGTCACAGCTAACACTCGAAATAAATAAGCAGATTTGATAACACTCACAAGGTGTTATCTGTATTTAACGAGTATATAGAAACAAGTAATATTCTTTACTTGAATCCAGTCATGCTCACTATTTTATAAGTTAATGCAAGAGGATATATTTCATTCTAAAATCTAGGTAGATAATCACAAATAACTTTCCTTCGTTAAGTATTATGGTGGCGACATCCGGAATAAGGAAAAATTAGCATATTTTGCCCGCGTTCAACTGTTTTAGCGAGAGAACGCTACTCAGAGATCTATATTTGTGTCAATCTGCAACCTCCATTCTTTTTGATTGCATCGAAACTTTTCTACATTCTATAGGTACAATTTCCTGATGAAAAATGTATTCAAAGTGGCATCGCAGTTTGACCAAGTTAGAGGTTAGATGGCTGTTGCAATATTTGATTTATAAATATATTACTTATGATGACTTTCTCAAAAATGGTGGTAATAATGGTTTCAACGTAAATAATAATAATAATAATAATATTTCATTCTTACCATGGCAGGCAATACATGATCAGAATATTAAGATTTCCAGTAAAAAAGCATATTATTTAAGACTGGACACATGGAAGTAAAATTTTGACATTGGTAACTTTTATGTATTCGAAATCCTGAACTACTTACATTGATAAATTTATTCTCTAAAATGGCTATAATTTATGAAGTCTGATAAAGCTTCCATCTCTGAACAGAAGGAGAATTCTACTGAACATTGAGATAAAAATGAAAAGCATTATTTGACGATATAATGCGAAAGTTGATGAATTAATTAAATTAAATTAAACAATTCAATAAGTAACTGACAATGCAATTAGTAGATCAGTGTTGTTTTGAAATGTTGAATTGTGTTGAAAGAACACTTTGCAAGAGGTTGTATATTTTTTAATTCCCGAGAAACGTGAAGCATATTGGACAGGAATTTGGTTTAGCCGGGTTAAGCTCAATAAATTTTAGCGGTGCGAATATAAAGTAATGCTTGTTACAATATTATATCAAAGAATGAAATCGAAAACTCAAAATAACTCACCGATATCCAATGTGAGATGAGTAAAATGATTGCGCTAGAAAAGTCGGTTACTGGTTCTCGATATTATCAGAGATTTAGAGGCTAAAGAATAATCCACAAGTCGGGTTGATTGCATCCGTTGAGATAAGCTTCAGAACGAATAGAAGTAACAAATAATGTTGTTGACTCGATGAACTGGATTTGTTCTCGTGAGCGTTAATAATTCTCCAAGTCAGCACATTCACAGAAGTCAATCCAGGTCGTTACGAACACGTTCTCACACAATCAGCTCCGTCAGAGCGAGAGGGAACGATCCGCGCTTGTTGGATTCAAAGGGTACGAGGAACGATTGAAAAAACTGAGGCTCCCCACTCCCCTCCAAAGAAGCCTTCGAAGCGATGTGATACTGACATATAAAATATTGAATACCCCACATCATCCCTTAAAACATTTATTCGAATACCGTGATTCACGTCATACACGCAGCCACTCAGCGACACTGCAAATTCACCACTCCCGTATCAGCTGTCGCCGATATTTTTATTGTGTACGTGTCTGTTTCCTTTGGAATTCCCTACCCGAAACTCTTGTCATCTCTCCCAGCATCGGAACGTTTATTGGAAATTTGAATACTTATTTGTTGCATAACGATTTGACGACACCTGCGTATTGACTCATGGTAACTATACAACTTTACTATACTTGACATTACATGTTTATTTTATACCTATTTCCTGAATGTATATTTACTATGATATGGTAATTGTGAAGCTATGTGCTTTTTGTGACCATAAATTCTTGAATCTTGAATCTTGAATCTTGAAGGTCACAAATTTTAAACAAGTACATATACCAAATATATGTGAATGCAACATTAAGTTTAGTTTGTAAGAAGACATTGTTAGTTGTACATCTAAAAATATCACATAAAATGAATAGACTCTTTGATTTATAAAAGTTTTTGCTTAGGGGTAATAGCTCTGATGGCTGAACATATAGCAAGTATGACAGAAGCATTGACTTTAACAATATGGTAAGATGCAATCAGGATAGATTTTGTATAAAAAGTAAACAGTTCAGGTAAATTATCCTGGCTGATTTCTTGACATTAAAACTCGAGAGTTATCCATCAGTATATTTAGAAAGGCAATGCAGAGCAAAAAGCGGTCACATTCATTGATAATATAGAATAAATTTAATTACCTTCGTGTTGTGAGATAAAAATTATTAATAGTTAATTTCCAGACCACAACAACTTGACAGTTATTCGATTCCATATTACCAAGACCAAAATTTATTTTATTTCATTTTATATTTGTAGGATAAATATTTTTTCACGACTGAAACAACTTAGCCTCGGAGATGGACAGCTTGTGTTGCTCCAGTGATCAAAGGAAATTCCGTCCAATGGAAGCACTGGACTCGACTTTCGCTCGCTTTAGAGCTCATCAACAGTGCATATTCATGACTGCATCCGGATTTGAACCCGTATCCCTCTTGAAGTTGAGCCGAAGCGTTAACCGCACAGGCAATTCATCCGTTATATGAGGCCGGAATTACACCTTTTGAACAGATGCAACTCAGTCCTAAAAATAGTGGATGCCCGACGTGTTTCCAAAGGGTTATCCGGTAGCAGTGGACGGTATTTCAACCGATCACTCCAGTGTCAGGTCTTCCCAAGAAAAATGACGCTTCTAACGCCAATGAACCCGATGGGCATTGCATGTTCGATGCCGGAATGAAGGAGGCAACACAGTAATAATGAGTTGGGTATAAATCTGAAATACTTCTCCGAAAACCCAATAGAATAAATATCGCAATGCATTTTTCAATGAGCAGACGGATGATTTAGTCGGGTCTAATTGAAAACGCCAGAATAACATTCGTTTCCGTTAAGTTAGGATCAAACAATTTACTATTTTCGAGTCTCATTTCTCTTTTTCTTATGTTAACGTCTTATAAAACTCCGCCAAGGACAGTCACAAGTCCGGCGGTCAAAAATGGAGGTTTGAGCATGGGGCTATCTACCTTAACTTGCAAACAATCTTCTAGCTAAAGAAACGCAAACAAGAATAATAACAGACAACATGGACGTGAGAGAAGATGGACCCCCAGCTGTTAGGTGTATGACACCGGAAGGTGAAATCTAGAGTCATCTGGACGTCATCATGCCGATGACAATCGCATCCATCACGGCCAGCACTACCTTTGCCACATGCAACGTCCGAAAAATGTATGACATTGGAAGGACAACGCAGGTGGCCGCAGAGATGAGAATGTAAAACCTCGAGGTCTTACGAATCAGTGAGTCAAGATGGATTGCTTCCGGGCAGATGTGACTGACTTCTGGGGAATTATATTTCTATCTGGGCCACGAGCGAAAATATGCCGATGACACCCAGGAAATTTAACTGTTGCTTCCCAAGTCGGCTGAGAGAGCGCTTATTGAATGGGAGGCGCACGGACCACGGATAATGACAACCTCCGCCAACAAACGACAGCGGAGAGGAGGAGAAGGAGGATTTTAACAACAGGAGATCCACCGTCACAAAAGACAAACCAAAGACGGACATTGTCGATGTAATGGGTTACTTCAACGCCAAGGTTGTTAGTGACAACCGAGGGTATTAGAATGTAAATGTGTAAATGTTAATGGCGAGATAAATGACAATGGGGAGAAATTCGCTGGCCTAAGTGACGCAAGCAATCTGGTCACCGGAAGAATTTTTTTCACCACAGAATTCCACACAAGGCGACCTGGGTGCAGCCACATCTGGAGACAAAAACAGATCAGCCGCATGTGCATCGGGAAAAAGCTTTGACGCACTCTTCAAGATGTTTGCGTTGAACGAGGAGTTGACGTTGCATTTGACCATCATTTACTTATCTCTAAGTGGAAGCTGGAGTTAAACAAAAACTGTATATATGTGTCCAGCCAATGACTGCGGTACAACAGCGCTATGCTGAAAGTCAGTAGAAAAATCTTTCCAATCATTGGCGTGACAGGAAGCGCAGAAGCCAGTTTTAATCACAGTCCACGTCAACTATGAGTCTAACAAGAAAGACTTAACGATCATGAAAAACTGCTCGCTTTGGAAAACTATCAAATTCACTTCCATAGACTTTGCATGCTTAAGGATTCTACGAAGCAGGCCGATAATCGATCGAATGAAAGTGTGAAATTATAATGTGATGTGTACAAGCTAAGACAAAGTAGGTTGATCACGAAAATATCCCAAGAGACAAAAACGGAGATCTAACTGTAATTTGTAGTAATTTCACTTAATAAACATCGCTGCTGCTAGATTCACGCGTTACAAATGACAGGAATTTTTGAAATTATCTTTACCATATCTTAGGTATCTCTACCTCATCTATTTAGACCCCAAAACTCACTTCGTGCAAACCGATACCTAACACTAATCCCTGCACAAGATGGTGAGAATATCTCGCTCGTCATATCTTTCTCAGTTGCAAACAATTCCGCTGTATCAATATTTAATCTATGTTTCGCGGGAGAAACGAGAAATTTATCATAAGAATCCGTAACTTGCGACCTGTTATCAATATATATTTTATATTACGTTATCAGTGCTTTTTTCTATGAGGACGCAAAGATTTGACACAAGTTAACTTCACATCCGATATACGGAACCAGCAACGGTTTGTCGATTTATGCATTGTCCCTTGATAACGAAATGCCTCGAAATGCTTTTCATTATCGCTCAACAGCAAGTTGAATAAAAAACAATAAATAAAACGAACTGTTATTAACCCAGCATTTTTCGAAAAGAGTCTTTGGCGTAATTATTCAGTTTGACTTAGGAAACTCTATCAAATGTCGATTCGCCTCCAACAAAGCTGAGAGCAAATCAGGTCTCAGAAGAGCCCTTAATTACTTGGACGCTAATGTTGTTGGCCTAATTCGGTCGATGTCGACCATGGATGTACATCACAATCGCGTGAATGTTCAAGTTTTGCAGCTTTTTGAATGACTAAACAGTCCTATTCAGGAGGAACAAGCTCTCCCGCAGCGCTGGAAACGAAAGTCAGAACTCGGTTGTATTGCGTCAGTTGCCCGTCGGCGGCTTGATCTGCGTTCTGCAGCCAAGAGCTGTATCTGCTCCTCCCCAGCTCGAAGACGACGCTTTACACAGTGCCTCCAATGTGAGCGGTCAAGAGCAAGTTCTTCTTAACTCGCGGGATCAATGCCAAGAGATTTCATATCTCTTTTGCAAACGTGTTTGTACCGCAAGTGCGGTCTGCCTAATGGTCGACTTCCTAGTTGCAACTCACCATAGAGTAGATCTTTCGGAATACGACCATTTTCCATTCTGTAGACATGACTAAGCCAGCGCAGGCGGCGCTGTCGCACTAGAGTGAGCATGCTCTGTAGACCACCTTTTGAAATCACTTCAGCATTAGTCACTCTGTCCAATATAATCTGCAAATTGATATCAACCGACATCAGCTTTCTTATCGAATATTTTATACCGACATGCGATCCATGGTTGGCAAATAATATTTAGTTATTGGAAACTCTACAGCGCGCATCGACAAAGCTAATACATAGTAAATGCAAGTCAGACTACTGAAATTGCATTCATCGAGACGGGACTGAGGAGCAGTAATCCTTGTGGTTACCAATCTAATCTTTACCACCATCATAGCAGGTTGAAATGGCCGAATGCGCAATTTCCGTTCGCAATGTGCAATTATGGGACAGTTTAACTACTCACATGGTACAATCTGAAACAGTTGACGCTTTGAAACAAATCCCCAGATGCCTATATAGACAGATATGTTTTCACGTTTGACAAAAATCTTTAACAATATTTTTGATATTTTTCTCATTCTACCCGATATGCATTTTGTCGGTCTGTAGCGTCATTGATTGTCATCCTCAATCCATATATTTCTGACTCTACTTTCTGTATTCTCTTACATGTTCAAGACTCAGGTTTTTGTTTGACTCTGTATGGAGGTCATATCATATAATTTAAATTCATCGTGCTTCTTATTCTCTTTGTGTGGTGCGACTTTTGTTTGAGAAATCATACATCTATGCGGATAATAAAAAATGCAATCAAATTTCAGCTGCTCCATCTTCTTACTCCTAGTGGACGCCGATCTCCTTTTGATGACAAAGAATACAAAGTAGAATATATTCGTGTGTGTGTGGCAAACCGCATATATTATCATTCACTTCTTATAGTGTTGTTTACCATTACAAGTATTGTAATCTACGAACAAAATATTTTGAATGCAGCACAACACAGTTTCAGAACAAAATCCATTGCTTGCTACAAGACAGGAGGGAATAGGTTTATTTGTTTTTTCAAAGATTTCGGCGTAGTCAATCATTAACATTTTATTCAAAATTGCTGAATTTTTTAAGGGTTCATCTTACTTACGATCTTATCTTACGATCAAGTTAGCAATGCTCGCGATGCTCGGTGCAAGGACCTATCTTGTTCTTGTAGCGTATGATAGATATTCGGACGTAATATAAAAATGTTCGCTGATCATTTTATTATATGGACTCGTGTTTTTGCAGTGCAGTGCATGAGCATTACAAAATGATTTTGTGCACCTCACACTAATCGTGCCAAGAAAAATGGTTGTTTTTTATTCTTGTCGATTTTAAAATTCGGCGTCTTAGTAAACTCGTGCACCACGCTATAAACCTGGTCTGAAAGATCTCATCTGAAATTACTCAAAAAGAACTTGGGGTCTCTTTGTCGTGTGACCTCAAGTCCGGCAGCATAAATGCACATGTATTATGAAGCTCACTATTACTAATCTTTGGAGACTTTAATCTCCGGTGCATTGATTGGCGTGCTGAAATTTCTTCACCAGAGTCAGCTGAGTCGCAATATGTGGACTGGCTTAATATCGGGGCATTTATCAGCATGTCAGGAAACCTACATGGTTTAGGTCAGGACACACTCTGACCACTTTAGATTTGATTCTATCGTCTCATGAAATAGATAATTATGAGATCAAATACCTTTTACCACTAGACAAGAGCGACCACGCTGTAATTCTTCTTGACTGGACTTTAGTGCACCTTAGTCACCAAGTGAATATGTCCCGAAACTTTGGTCGAATGGACATCGTCCAACTACAAACTCAAGCAATGAATCTAAGTTGGGAACCAGACGAGTTAGAACCTAGTGTGGAAATCAGGTAAAATATTATTCGAGGGCACCTTTTACAACTACAGGAAAGTTTTTCTCCTTACAACCATTGAAAACGCGAGGAAACCTCCCTGGTGGAGCGCTTCAATTCTAAAGGCTATTAGATGGCGTGAACGTAGCTCGAGGGCTTAAAAATTCTGTGGAACTCATAGATATAGACTGCAGTACATACAAACAAAAAAATTCAGCTGTTACGCTGCAAAGGAAAGCTTAAAGGGACTTCGAATCCAGACTTGTTAAAAAAGCAAATATTAACTTGAAAACTTTTCATGGCTATGTTCAATCCAAACGATCTTCACGAGAAGAAATAGGTACGTTAGTGCTGGATGATGGTAACACGTCTTTGACTGCACAGGTAAAAGCCGATGCGTTGCATTCATTTTTCTGCAGCGTTAATAGGCGATATTCACGAGTGCAGAGCACCTCTCTTTAGCTCTGTGGAGGTTAATCAGGAAATAGTCACCACAGTTCTGTCGCAGCTGGATAAAAATAAGTCGATTTGTCCCGACGGTATACATGCGGCTATTCCTAATTCGCTCGCGAATATAGTTAGTCTTGCAATCAGCAATATTTTTGAAGCTAACTTACTTCACGGTATACTACCGGATGATTGGAAACGAGCGGCGGTAGTAGCCATATACAAAAGGGTCCCGTTTCGGATGTACACAACTGTAGGCCAGTGAACCTGACTATAATTTCTTGCAAGTGGTTGAAAAATATCATTCCGCACCACATATGTAAACATTTGGTAGCCAATTCCGTACTATCCGATGCCCAGCACGGTTTCTGGAAAGGAAGGTGCTGCCGGACTAATCTTCTAAGCTTTATTGAGAAGTGACATTACGACTCGATGAAGGTAGAGTAGTCGAAGTATGCTATCTTGATTTTCAAAAGGCCTTCGACTCAGTGAACCATAGGTACATTCTGCACAAAATAGGGATGTGTAGCGTCACAGGTGAACTACATCGATGGTTAGACAGCTTCTTAACTAATCGCACTAACTATTCTAGAATTGCAGTGGTGTGCTCGGAGGAATCACTGATACTCAGTGCAGTGCCTGAAGGCTTGGTGCTTGGTCTACCACCTATTCTTATTTTTGTAAACGAAATGGTAACCTGCTCGAGTTCACGTTGCTTCCTGTTTGCTGATGATGTGAAGATCCTAGGAAACGACAGTAGAGATACGCTCATTTCTGATTTATGAAAAGTAATCGAGTGGAAAAACATGGGAATTGCCACTTAACTCGAGGAAGAGCTGCGTTCTGACGACTTATTTAGCAACAACCCAAATAGAAGTCGGTTTAGGAACTATCAGAATAGCTGCTGCTCAGGAAGTGAAGGAACTCGGTATTACGATAACCGGAGATTTTAAGTGGGCTACTCAATGTTCAGAATCTGCAATCAAGGCTCGCAGAGAATTGTTTAGACTACGCTCATTGTTGTCATGTTGAAAACATTCGATCTTTATTCCCCTATACAAAGTCGTCGTGCAGCATCACTTGGAATACTGACTTCAATCCTGGGCACCGTACTTATAGAGATATCGCATGCCGCGAAAGGGTCCAGCGTTTTGCGACTAGGATGGTTGAGGTTCAGACAGGTAAAACCTATAAGGGAAGTCTCAAGGACATCGGTTTGTTCTCACTGAAAAGACGGCAGCTGCAAGGCGACCTAATGGAAGCCTCCAAAATTGTAAAGGTTCTTACAGGTGATATTATTACTGAACTCCTTAAACGTGCCCCTAAAACAGCTACAAAAGGTAATTCTATGAAACTTCCTAAAAGTAGGCCCAGGTTGCTTGCACATGAGCATTTTTTCATCAACGGGGTGGTCAACTTCTGGAACAAACTCCCAGAATGTATAGTAAACCTCTCAAGTGTGTGGAAATTTAAAAGGGAATTAGACGTTAAATCGCCTACTACATTTCCACACATTGTCTAATAGTAAAAACTTAAAAAATGTACAAAACCTATTGTTACAATTTTTTATTATATATCTGTCTAGGACTGGCCAATTTGACAGCATGTTAGCATACATGCAGTCTATGACTGTGCTTCACTTTTCCTTGAATAGGCTAGTGATTTCATAAATCATACATTGTTGACGTATATTATTGCATTGATTTCTGAATAGATGACCTCTCACCGTGCTGGTGAAGATAACCCCTTCCTTACTTTCCAGATATCCGGAAAGAAGAATATGTGTAACGAAGTGACGATATCGAAGTGACGGGTGCTCAACCGCATAGGATCGAAGGAAATCTGTGCGCGTAATCAGCTTTTAGCCAACATTAGCCTGTGCAAGTTGAACTTGAAGTTTCATGCAAAACATTGTATTCAATTTAAGAAAATTTTTAGTCTCAATGAATATCAGCTTTTTTGCGTAAATGTGAACATGGCCAAATAAGTAACACTGCGTAAGTGCAGTTGTTATTGTTAGCCTCCTTCGGTGCAGTAGCGCTGAAGAAAAATATATAATATAAACTAACAACGGAAGTCTGGCTGCATGTGATAGTGCTCTTCTGTTCTATACAAATGCATGTAGCTTCAGAAATAAGCAGGCTGAACTCCTCTCTGTACTCGCAAAAATGATAAACCTCGATGGTGCTAAGCCTTAGTCTTCCGTAGAGAATCCAAGATACGTGCTGCAAAATTCTCTTTCGAAATTAGAGTCGCTCAACAGGCCAATACTCATCCGAAACGATACTACAGCTACGTTCAATCTAAAGGCTCAACACGAAAAGGTGTAGGTAACTTGAGAAGAGACGATGGCTCTGTCGTCATCGCAAGCACTGAAAAGCACAGTGTTTCCCTTAGCATTTTCACAGTGTGCCCCGCCGAGAATTGAAACTGGAACGCCCTCTGCCGAGTTCCCTTCAGTATGGACCTGCCACTGACCGCCCCCACCCTGCACTGACCTTCATTCGAGGTACAAAATTTCAGTTCAGATTGGCCAACGAGCCAATCGAGCGTCCATAATGTTTTGTTTTTTTTCGGTGGCAAAGCTTGCAGAGAGGCAACCACCACTCGCTAAAAGCGTTTTTTTATTAGGATTTTGGATATCCTCGACGATCGCGTTGCCTAGGGATAAGTTCAGTTTAGTTAAGTTGGCACATGACTGTAAATGATAGATAACCCAATCGAGCGTCCAGAATTTCTGTCGGTAGAAAGCTTCAAAAGAGCGCCCAACAATGCCAACGTTTGTTCATTCTTCGCTGGTATCCTCGTCGTATGCGATGGTATGTCCGCTGTTTTCCAGGCCGTCCTTCGGTCCCAGAATTTGTAGCTGCGACTTAGAAAAACAGAAAGGGTTTCTCTTCACCAATCCGGTGAGATGTTAGCTATGTCCAGAATATATTGGCCAGCCTAGCCTACAACAAGTCGGCAGTGCCCGATAGCATCCATCCACGAATGATCAGACTGCTAGGTCCTATATTAGCTGCGTCGATCACAGAAAATCTTACATCATCCCTCAGTCATGGTACCCTTCCTTTGGACCGGAGAACAGCCGTTGTAGTGCCTATCCATAAAAAGGAGCTTCTTCGGCGGTCAAAAATTACCGCCCAGTTAGCCTCACTAGTGTACTGTGTAAGTTTATGGAAAAGTTGATCCGCGATCAAATTTGTGGATATCTAACCAAACACTCTCTTCTGAATGCCGCACAACACGGCTTCCTAAAATGTAGTTCTTGTCTGACTAATTTGTTGAGCATTCTAAATGAGGTCACTAGTAGGATGGATGATAGTATAGCTGTAAAAGTCTTCTCTCTCGACTTCAGCAAGGCTTGTAATTCAGTCAACCACAGCTCTGCTTCCGAAACTCTCGCCATAGGAGTATCAGAAACCTTCTGGCTTGTGATTCGAGCCATTCCTTGGGACCCGTTCCTCCTTACTGTCAGGGTACATGATACATACTCCGCATGTGGCATATAACTAGTGGGGTTCCACAGGGCTTAGTCTTGAGGCCGTTGCTGTTCTTCATCTTCATTGATGATTTAACCAACCAACTGCGCTCAACCTGTTGAATGTTTGCTGACGACGTTAAAATTGTCGGTAGGTCGGATAACTTCGATCCGATAAGTGACGTAGAAGCTGTGACGGCATGGGCGGTTAAGTGAAACCTTCCTCTTAACCATGATAAGAATCACTTGCTCTTTACACTCGCAGGCAATATGATTGTCTCAACGCCCTCAGCCCACACGAATTTCCGTAGGGTAAAATCTACTAGGGACCTAGGAATCGTATTCTCTGCAAACTTTAAGTGGGCTGACCAATGTGCTGCTGTGATTTAAAGGGCCAGTTAAGAACTCTTTCGACTACGTTCAGCCCTCACATGCAGTAATGGTGAAGTGCTGCTGTCCCTCTGCAAGGCATGAGTAAGGCCAAATTTAGAATACTTTATCCAGGCTTGTAAGCCGAATTACCAGAAGGATATAGTGCAGCTAGAAAAGGCACAGGAGCTGGCCACTTGCATTTTCAGGTATTGGCATATACCAAATATGAAAATCTTCTATCTTCCTAGGACTTTTCTCGCTTAGGAGGAGGAAAATTATGGATGACCTTATACAGACCTTAAGGTTTGTCAAAGGATTAAGTTGCCTCGAATTGGATATTATTTCGGTTCTCTCCTTTGGTTGGTACACGAGGGCACAGTCTTAAACTACCTAAACAGCACAAGAGGCTTGAATCCATGACGCACATCATTAGCATCCGTATAGTGACTGCGTGGAACTCACTTCCGCAGAACTAATCTCGGCAACTTCAGTAATTGGACGAACGGTAGCAATTCCTTTTTCCGGAGCATTACACTTAAGACTAAGTCCACCCATATTTATTGTCAAAAACCACAAATATATTTTGAAACACAAAAAACCGTTTTGGATGGAATAATGGGTTGTGTTGAATTATTGACTGGAGAAAGCGAAGTTGGAGGTGCATTTAACTCTTGTGGCACCTGTTTTAATTCCATCGTTTCTTTTCCATTACTGGAAGATTCGGTGGAAAATTGTGTAGTCACGGTACGCTTATGGAACCTGAATTTCTGTTGCGTTAGTGTGAGATCAGATTTAATAAAGACAATTTGAAAACTGGGAATCGATTTGAAAACATCCTTATGGGCTAAAATATGTGATGCAAGCCTTTTGTCACAGAGTCGTAATGATGGCGTTTTTCTGTAAACATTTTTGTTTGGTATCAATCAATGTACACCTTTGATTGTACCGGATTTTACGAATGAAATTTTTCGTTTGCTCGGAGTTGTTTTCTCATCTCCCCTTTGATACCGCAATTGCGGCTGGAGTTCTGACTGTGG